>VZRO01003393.1:389183-431680 GCA_013397915.1 Daphoenositta chrysoptera | reverse complement strand
AATGGTTACTGAGGAATAAGTAATATAAGTACCAAAATCTGGGGTTCTAAAAGAGCTCAATCTTTTAAGAGAGCTTTTCTGCATTAAGGACTGCAGGATTTGGTTCTGTGCTTTTAAATGAACGCACTAATAAATAGATTTGAAGACACGAAGTCAAGAAAAGAGTAAATAAAGGTCTTTGAAGGATTAACTGTAGAAAAATTCAGCTAATCACTGCTTATGAAGGGGTGACCTTCAACATAAATAGAGCTATTTTGTCAAACCAAAGTTGATTTGATGGAAACAGAAATAACAGGGAATAAAATCACAAATTGTCTGCAGTCAAAATGCTTTGTGCAAGGTTATAAAATCATTCAGTACATCTATCAGTGGTAGGGCACTCACATCTTTTAGGTCTATGATTGTGAAGACTGTGATATAATAGACTCATAAAGGCTGAGGCCAAAAGGACCCTTAGATCATTTATCTGACCATCATAAGACTTCACATCTTCCCTATGCACGAGCACGCTGTGCCCAGCAGATCCTCTGGGCTAGATATAAACTAGCCTCATATAACATCCCCATGGCTTTGATACAAACTCTAGGAAATGCATATTCTTGCGTGTTCTGTGCAATAAGGTTATAGATGCAGAAAGTGATCAAGCCACCTGCATTCCCAGGTGGGCTGTGGGGCACTGCAAAGCAGTGGTTTGGCTCTTCCCTGTCCTGAGGAGGCAGGATGTGAAGGCTGTCTACCCTCCCCTCTGCCCAGAGCCCAGCTAGCTTTACTGCTAAAAACAGGAGCTTGGGATACCTGGTGGTTAGTCCTAAAGGGTGGACAGAGCCCCTTGCAGCCTCAGCTGTGGACCTTAGCCATGAGAAAGAGAAATTCTTGGCCTGGCCTCACCACTTCTCTTCAGATTTTTCTTCAGTCTTTCTCTGTTCCATAACAGGAATGAAACCTTCATTCCCTGCCATGAGGGAGAGGGATAAGTGAAATTCTGTTGACCTGTACTGAAAAGAAGCTTGGGGAGGGCTCCACGGTCTGACTGGCCTGTGCATTGAGAAAAGAAGGGGTGGTGCAATACAAATACAAAGAGAAGTCCATGGGAGATCAAAAAATTACTTCAGAGCCTCAGACAATTTGTAGAGGGATCAGGAGTACAAAGAGTGGTTTCCTTGATTATTTTGATAACTAATTATAGTGACAGGAATAGCAGATCCATCAGGTCAATGCATGGCTCTGAGGTTAGTGCCAGCAGAAAAAATTGATTTGTCAGCCATGGGAGGATCTACTCAACACCTGGTCTACTGACACATGAGAGGTTGCACTAACTCAGGGGGCAAAAGAGTTCTGGCACAAGAGATAGCAGGAGTTGTTTACAGAGCTGTAAACTGGCTTGGAAGGGGGGAAAGATGAACCCAGGCTCACCAGTGATAAGTGATGGGATGGTGTGACCAAACTGGAGGAAATGAACCCTAACTGGATCCCTCAGTCTGCTGAGGACTCTACCAAATTTCTATATTCATTCAGAAGTTATTTTTTTGACATATTCTCCTATTTATCACTGTTACGTGTTGTTCCCTATGAACCATCCAGAGATACAACTTTCCTTACTGTTTTTTTTTCTTTCCAGGCAACACCATGATTGTAACGCAGAATTGGCTTAGTCAATCCAAATATTACCTATTGATCTGAAACAGATAAAAATGCAATTCATTCAGCTGCTTGTGCTCCCTGAGAGACTTACCTTACATATCAAGCAAGTGCATGTCATAGCCAAATTGTGAAGTAAGTGGACATCTTGTAAATGGCAGCTTGTAAGGCTTTTCATTTAATTTTCCTTTGACATTTCAAAGGAAATGGGGCAGATCTCCTCAAATTAATGGAAGGGTAGAGAAACCTTTACAAAGAATATTGTTAGGCCTGTGAACGATAAGTGTTACTTTTCATACCCAGTGAGCAGGAAATTTTTATGTCTCAAAAAGCGAAAAAAAAGCAGCACAGTAATTAGACTCTTTAATGGTGAAATATAGGTATATGAATAGTTTGAGAGAATTGTATGTCCACAAGGTCAGTTCCACATTCCTACCAATTTAGACCTGAGATTGTTTCCATTATGCACATCTAATACTGCCTTGCCAGACTCTCCTGAGTTGTAAATAAAGTGACTGACTTTTATGTCAGTAATTGGGTGGTATTGAGTTATTGAGAAGTGGGCTCAAGGGGCATGATAATGTTAATGAAAGCTCTTGCACAATACACGTACTTGAAAGGAGTACAAAGGTATAACTTGTCTAGGATGGCCTATTTTGGTAGTCAGTAGGAAGATTAATACGATGGTGTCAAACAGAGATAATTGATACCAATTTTATGTATTTAAGTTTCTATCAAGGAAGTGCACTGAAATCCATCATTCCATTTACAGTGACAAGTTGGTGTAATAGCAGCAGAATTTTTTAGGTTTAATTCTTTCATAACTTGTGATAAGCTGTTACTCTGAATTATCAAGATTATGAACTGGCAGATTTAAAGATCACACTTGGGGCCCAGTAATGCATTCCATATGAAAAAGGTATTAAAAGAGATGGGAAAATATTTTCTAAGACTAAGCTGCCAGGAGACATTGAAACTGCATAAAAAGCTTTTCAGGTGTAAGGCCACCACATAAGTGTCTTCTTTCTGATATGTCTCACTGTTCAGGTAGTCATCCAGCACCACTTTGTATTTTTTTTGCACTTTCTGCAGCAGTATCAAAACCTTCATCAGTACCCCCCATACACCCAGTAAATCCTCACTGTCCCCAGTGTGTCACCAAGAACTTGGGGCATTTGGCCAAACAAGCACTGTGTGGTGAATTGCTCAGTAAACAATCAGCATAACAGCCTGGAGTTATCAGTTGGATGAGTAGCACATTCTTCATGTGCACAAATAATCCGTCTCTTCCAAGGAACATCATCTTCTTGGCAAAGCCAGAGGTCCATTGAAGGACTCTGAAAAGGCTTTTGTGCAGACAGCAGTCATGGAAAGGGAAAACCTACTGGAAAGGGCACTACCCTGATCACAGTGGGGTCATCAATGCTTACTTGTAGTCTGTCCTGGTGCCACACACCTAAAACCTCTTGTCCTGAGGGTTACTAATGTAGAGTTGTTACTGCTTGCTGAGGACTGTCCTGAGCCTATCTCACCAATGTAAATGAATTACATTCTTCAGCAGTTGATTTATTAGGTGTGCAATAAAGTTCCAACACAATTTCTTCTTCATTCAGAGGTGTGTCAATAGAACATTTAATTTCCATTCAAGATTGAGTGAAAGCACTGCATTATCATTTTAGTTACAGCTTTCTTACAGTTCATTTAGCCACAACCAGCTTTGTACACACATGAAAATTTAAAAAATAAACAAACTTTTAATATAAACATGAAAGACCCTGCCCTCCTGCAGATGGATGTTTAAATACATACTTTGGCAGTTGTTTAGTTTTTCAGCATTTTTGTTTTCTTTTCCATTCTGCTGCACAAAAAAAAAAAAAAAGGTATATAAATAAATCACCAATCTCCACATGGTTTCAATATTTAACTGACTGGAAATTTATTAAAAGATTTTACAAAAACAATTTCTAAATTAAAGCATATATATGTCACTGTTGTAAATTTAATGCTTTGTTTGCTTATAAATGGAACTGAGTATGCTACATGGCAATTTCAACTTTGCAATGATTTGTGTCTGTTTTGTCTTAATTTTTCAAAGTTGGCAATGCATTTAGAGGATCTATATTATAGCAGTGAATTTTTACTTACTCTGTGATGTTCTGACATACAAAGGTGTGTGTTTTTTAACCAAACAGATGAGAAACAACCCCATATGTTTGCATATTCTTTTTATTTAAAGAACATAGAACTTACACCTGTGTTTGGTTGGCATAGAGGACTCTTATTTTCTTGTTGTTGATGATGTTTCATCATTGGCAGTTTAAAGAAGAGATATTTAACACTCATTACATTTCTCACTTATATAGAATGAACATGGGGCTTTTGACAACAATTACTCATCCAAAAGACCCACATGGAGAAACACTCCAAGTAAGAGCCTTTTCATAACACAACCAATATTCCTCAAGATACTTTACAGATACACAGTCCAACACAGTAAGTTCTTCTCCTTCTTCTGCTCTGTTTTCCACAACTAATTACAAACTGGAAGACCAAAAACACAGAGTCATTCCCTTCCAGCAAGCCTGCACCACCTCATAATGTTCCAATCCATTAAGAACACCATGCAATTTGTCATTTGACCTGATTTTCAGAGGGAAGTCTGAAATGCTGTTAAGCTTCATGTAACAGTTTCCTATTTATCACAGAAAAGAGTGTGTGTTGGTAACGACCTGGAAAAAAAATCTCAAGATAAGATGTTTGCTTAGAAAATGAAAATATTTCAATTCCAATCAGCTGCTGCTGTTTATCACTGGAGTAGTATTTTGACTGTGTTTCATCTCTGTTCCCTGAGGGCCTATCTCCTTGTCTGAATTTTTCTTAACTCAAAAATATTTTTATGAAGAAAAAGTCTGATTTTCTAACCAGTAAATAGATTTATATTTGTCTGCTTTGTACAGAGAATATATGCATATTGTTTATTTCATACTAATACCATAGATTAATATTGATAATAAAATTAATGTTCAAATTTAGATGATGGATTTCATAATATAACAGATAAAACATGTATGTTTATTTTATATATAACAACTGTAATATGTGACATGTGCAATAATGCATTATTTTTATATTAGTGTAATTAATATGCATATTATATATTTATGCAGCTGAACCTGCAATTTGGCCTTCTGAGAGAACTGGAGACCATTAGTCTTTTATAAACTGGGATATAATTTTCAGAAAATTCATGGATGCAAAGAGAGGTTTCTTTTTACCATCTTCCATCTGTAGAGATCTATTAGCTATCTAAAAAAGCAAGCATGCAAAAAAAAAATTCATCAACAGTTTAAATATTTGATATTATAAATCATAAAAATTAAAACCATTTAAAAAGCCCTTATTTGTTAAAAATCCCCAAAGACAAATAAACTGCTTGTTGATGTTTACATAGTTTGAGAGTTATTTGCAATGCATGAACACAGTTCTCTTGTATGAAAAACAGACCATAATCAGATTGGCACAGTCCTCCAAGGATGACAGCTTTTGTTGGACTGATTTTGTATGAAAGCTCACAAGAGCTTCACAGAGGAGCAGGCCATTGTTGACTACATTTTCCAGTGCTCCTTTTTCCTTTCCCCAGAAGCAGACCTGGAAGAAGGGACTGGTGCTTCAGGCTCCAGTGCCATCCTCACCAGCAGCCACTCTGGAGAACTCCCCCAAAACCCATGTTCTAGCTTGCAGCTGTGGTGCCTGGGCATTGTGAGGTAAGAGTACATTAAGTTCACCTGGTGGTCGAGGTCCCTGGGCTCTTTTTGAGCTCATGTTTAAAAGATCTTTTTGGCAAACATACAGAAAACCTATGCATAATCTTCCTTTGAGGCATCGCTAAGAAGGTATGTTTCTCCCCGTGCAATTCAAAAGTCCTGACACAAGTTTTCTTGGGCCATCCTTTGAACTTTTGAGAGGATATTCTTTGGAAGATGCGTGTGACATGGCATTCTCACAGGTGCTAAACCAGTGCTGCTGCAGCAGGGCTGTGTTTAGGCAAATCTCCTGCCTCAGCTGCCTGAATGGGTGCCTGCAGGAGCAGTGCTGCCAGAACCAGCTCACCACGAATGAGGCTGGGCTGTGGCAGCCCTCATTTGGATCAGTATATGCTGATCTGTTAATCATCAACCATCTTGACCAAGGTTTTAATTTTTACTATGCCAGATGTCATTTCTATTAGAATTACCTCAGTCCAATGAAGTGTAAGCAGCTCTACATGTTTTTGGTTTTTTTTTCTGGTTATACTTATGCTAAGGCTGAAAATCAAAACTAGGGAATCTTAGAATATGTTAGCATATTCATTATCACTCTAAAGCTATTTAAAAATAAGCCCCAACTGGATAACTTCATTTCTAGTCACAGGTTTTCATGAAATAAATATAAAAATGGCCAAAAGCCAGTGCTTGAAATAACATGGAATTAATTTGTCACTCTGTAAAACAAACCAAAGCATGATTAGATATAGTTAGGTAAAGAACAAGACCAAAAGAACTTTCATTTTGTTTCTGTTATGACTATGTGTTTCCCTTTCCTGCCCAGATACATGCTGTATTTGTACTTCAGGCTGTTTGTTTCACTTTTTTTTTAGCAAGCCTGCTTAGCTACACTCTCAGTTCTTTGCCACCATATATCTGGGCTTTTTTCCCCTTCTTTTATCTCTACAAAAGTACAAGAAAGTATGAAGATACTTCACCTACACTGGGTAGAATATTTACATTTACTGAGACAAGAATGTACAGTAAAGATATGAAGCTGAAAAGCTGCAGCAGGTTTAAATCTTAAACATCTGACCTATACATGCCAACCAAACGGACAATGGACAATGGGGAATCAATGTTGACTAGGTTCCTGCAGGACCCAGTACATGTGCTTGCTTTGGGGAATTGTAAAACAAAACAGAATGACCCACATCATTCTGTGTGGAATATATATCAGTTAGATGACATTAGTATGAGAGATAGAATCCCTGGGTATCTTCATTACACCTGACCCTTTCTTCTTCTGCCACTAAATTCCAAAAAAAAAAAAAAGGACATTTCAAGTCTTTCACACACATTAAATATTCAAGTTCCCAAATTTGTGCAAGAAAAGAAGTTGCTGATTAATAGGAACTTTTTTTCCTATTCATCCAAAGAGGCTGAGGCTAAAATCCTGCATGTCAAAGACTGTAGAGGTTCTAGGCTTCAGACTAGGGAAGAGCCCTAGTTAATGTATCCTCGCTCCTATCAGGCTTTCATTTCAGACCTCTTTGTTAGAAGACAAATCTGTCTGCTTTCAGACTACTGAGATTTAGATCCAAACTTGTAATACTGCTTAGAATTGGCAAAATGTGGACAATTTCTGAGAAGTTATTCTTAGAATGTAACCATAAATATAAATTAGAGGTTGACAGTTGTCCATCCTGGACATTAGCAAGGGTTGAAAGTAGAGTCATTTACTCTAAAATAAAATAAGATAGAACTAAGCTAAGACCCAAAGCCTTACTTTTTTTGTGGCATGATGTGATATTCACTGTCACTGTTATACTTCTGCCAGATGATCCTGCTTGCCCTGTACTTTGAAAATATGTGTGTGTGTTTAAATTATTAAAATCTTTGCTAAAATAGTTAGGGAATGAAATACTACTGATATCAGCTGCCCTAATTAATGCAAAAGCCTGATACTGCCCTCAGAGGGGTGGTCTTCTTTGCATTGCACTTACTCTTTGTATTAGAGACAGAACTAGACCAGAAATCTTAGTGTAATAAGGCTTAAAGAGATGGCATTTACAACAGGGAGGAAAAAGATATGTGCTCTGGCATAACCTATGGCATATAAATGAGAGCAGTTAAAGACAGAAATAGATCAATTCTGATCCAATTCCTTGCAAGTGAAACGCCACATCAGCATAGCCCCTTGGCTCTGGTGAGACTCTGTGAAGATGTATGTGTCAGTCTGTGTATCTTGGATTTTAAAATAAAAGAAGGAAATGGCTAAAGGTGAATCCTGTCTGGCTATGAAATACCATTTGAATTTGAAAAGAAGGAAAACATTTAGGTTCTCCATGGGGGTGAGCATCAGCAAAGCTTTCAGACTCTTGACAGCTACAGGGATCTTCAAATGTTTAAGTTGAAAGTACTTAGAGAAATCCTGAATAATCAGGAAAGCAACTTTAATGAGGCTAACCTCAGGGAGCACAAGGAGTTTTTTCCTCCATAACTGGTTGGGCATTAGCCTTTAGGAGGACAATTGTAACTGTTAGGGTAATTCATTGAGATGATTTTTTACCACCTTTTCTTTCTTCAGTTATATCGAGAGGGGAGTTAATATGGAAAATAATTATAAATTGCCACCAAAATTTGCTCCTGCTTTTGTTATTCAAAGACAGTCAGGAACTTGGCTGCACCAATAAAAAAGATTTGATAAAAAAAAGTGAACTACACCATGCTACAAAAGCTAGATGTGTAATGACTGGACTCTTTTTTTTTTTTTTTTCCCTGGAGGTAAGCATATTTAAAGAAAAGCTAAAATGGAGAGAATTATTTTCAGAAAGGAAGAAGGTCATTGTGCTCATGTTTTAATCAGAATAAAGAAATGTGTGAAATGTTGATAAACTGTCAAAAGTAGTTGTAAAGCTATCACAGTATTTGACAATGCAAGAAAAACAAGAAAACTGGTTAGATAATGCAAGTTTCTTACATTGTAAAGTAAGGTGAAGTGGATGGACACTTCACAGAATCACAGAATCATTTAGATAAGAAAAGACCTTCAAGATCATTGAGTCCAACCTTAGACCAATCGATATCCTTCTGAGAGATCTGAAGACTGTGGAACATAGTTCCTCTATGGAACATCAGGCAATTAACTGAACAGGTGATTTAGGACAGTGGGCCATAGTGGCTCCTTCCTTTGTCATTACAAAGTAGCAACTCCAAAGGGTAATTTGAACCCTACATAGGATGAACCACCTTCCTCTGTCTTTACTGAGGTTGGAGAAAGGGTGTGAACCATTGTAAGTTGGATCTTGTGAGCCTAACAGTACATGAGTTGCAGGGAGCTGTGTACATCAGTCAGAAGCAGCCACAAAAACTCTTGGTATAGTCCAGCCAAACAGCTGGTGCAGCAAGATGCTGGGAAAGTATGATGACTATCATTAAAGAAAAAAACTCCTGCCCTGATTGGTTATTTTGCTCTTGCAAATCTACCATTGCCATATTTCGATATACAACACACTGTGATAAGGTAATAAACCACAGTACAATTCCCCTCTCTAAAGAAACAGAGATGAAAGAAGACCTGATCCAAAGCCAACCAATGTTTTTGCACTGATTTCAGTGGACTTTAGATTATACCCATAAAATCAATTCTAAATTCTCATCTAACCAGCAATGCGGCACAGCAAAGACATGACTGATTTTATTGCACACATAAATGTGAGCAGGAACTCTTCTGCCCCAGAATTCAACTTGTTTACCTGATGAGTGTTAAATACCAGGCCTTGCTCATGTGCTGTTTAATGTTACCCAGCTATAAAATCATGACTGACATTTTTCTGCAAGAGAGGTGTTAGGTCTGGTATCTCAGCTGGCTCCAAATTTGGGTAATTACCTTCTGCCCTGCAGTTTAAACAAGATACACCATTTGTCTTCATTACCTGCCCTAAAATGCTGTTCCAATTTGCTGTGCTTTACTGCAATAGCTGCTGCATTTCACTGCAGAATTGGCTGCTTTAAGTGGTAGGTGAGCTGATTTTAGAAAGATAGATAGTTTGTATAAAATATTTTGTGATCCTTTGAAGTGAGCAGTGCTCAGAATTATTTTGGTTTTTACAGACCTTATGAGTATGCCAGGATAGTCATATTAAATATGCTACTTGGCAGGTTTTATTTTTAAAGACTACCATATGGTATATGTTCATCACCCAAGCTATTTCATAGAACAATTCCATATGAGTGTTTGATGTTAATTTTATTTGGGACTGTACTGAGATTATCATGCCAGGTTAATTAAAACATGGCAAAGAATTCTCACAATGAACTGATGCTAAAATAGAAGGAAGTGTCAGTTTTCAGTGAATAAAATAGCAATGCTAGAAGGTAAATATTTCCTGTTGTTAGCAGAAAGAAAATAAGAATATTGCAGAGCTCTAGTTAAAAAAAAAACAAAAACAAAAAAAACCCAAAGAAAAAAAAGAAAGAAAAACCCACCAACAAAAAGCTGTCCAAAACTTATAGTAAAGATTAACAACTTGGGTGAATTTATTCCTTACTTGGCAGCACTGAATGTAATATTCAGAACATTGTCATATAACATGTCATAAGGAACAAAGTACGTGAGTCAATAGGGATGGAAGTATATTTCAGTCTGGGTCTTTAATTTATGAGTGTTTTCATTGATAACTTGAAATGTAAAGTGCTTTATCCTCTGTGGGTGTGACACCATCAGTTCACATAAGGCATTTATTTGATGACGCCTATCTTTCCTTTAAATATGTTTCTGCCAGTATTCCTGAACAAAAGTCCTTTCCAGAGTCCTAGATTTGGCTTTCATTGTAATTTGGTGGGTTTAATTAATCACTAGAGTGATTCAGTTTTATAGCTGTGCAATTCCATAAATTTGAATTCAGGCACTTCCATGCTAGTGTAGCTATGCAGGGGTGAATAAAATGTCATGCCAGAAGACCATCAAAGCTGCAGGACTACAGCTTTTTTTTGTTGTTGCTTCATATTTTCCTTAAAGTGAAATACACTTTGTTGTGAATCAAAAATAAACATAGTACCTTAATATGTTAAAACCAAAAAAATATTCTAACAAAGCAAAATCCTTTAGAATCAAGAAGCACACAAAATCAGACCAAGCAACTATGAATCAGTATACTGGCATTTTTGATTTAGAAAAAGACTAATCTTCTACAGGTACTGACACCTGTGTCATGCTTCCACCCAGAGTGATGTGCAGCTGCTCTGTTGCATTTGTTACAATTGAAAAGCACAAAATTATAGAAAACTGAAACCCCCATCTCTTAGGAGAACAGGACTAACTGCAAAGGCAGTGTAATTAACCTGCACTAAGACATTTCATGTTGCTTGTGGAAGAGCCAACCTTCCCTGCAGGAGAAGGTGGAACTCACCAAATACTGTCTACTGCTATAGCATCCCCTGTACTGGAGAGGCCAGTTTTTAATTTTTAGAGTACCACTAGAAGAGGAAATTTGGGGAGCAATTTACCTCTCCCCCTTCAATTAGGAGTTTTGATAATGTGGACCACGGACTTCACATCACACACTGATCTCCACTATAAAGCAATATTCCCCCCTGTGCAATACTTCATAGCCTGGGCAGTCCTCTGTCTTCCACAGCACGTCAAAATTTCCAAGGCACAGGCAGAGGCAGTGCTATCCCATGTGCAGACCCCACACAGCAAGCCAAGCCTGCCAAGAGCCCTGATCCTGCCTGAAATCCTTGTCAGCATCCAGGGCAACAGGATAGGGCTGTAGACATCAGGGAAGCATGAATTGAATGGTTCTCAGTGGTAGCTTGAAGCCCCAAGACCGATAATATTCCAGAAAGGACAATATCCATAGGAAAAATATCTTCATCCTTAAATTTCCAAACAACTAAGTGCACTGCTGTGTACTTTTACATCTTGATTTTCAGGCAGTCAAGAGATGCAGCTAAAAAGTGATCAGTCTGACGTAGCTATGTGAAGGCAGACATTCAGCAAAAAGAAAATACTTTCTATTTCTCTAAACACTAGTTTATGATGATCCTTTATGATGTGTGATAGATTGAAAAAAGTATGTTACAGCAAGACAGTGATATTTTGTAGTATTGTTTTCCAAAACTCACTTCTGTTCATGTGGCTGGAAAGTTGCTTTCCTTATCAATCCAGTATGATCTTCCTAAAAGTATGTATGGGGCGCAAAAAATCTTATGAAATCCAGATGAGGTTTGTGATTCTGAGAATTTGACCTTAAATTTTTAAAGTTATAAAGATATTTTATATTAGTGAAAGAGACAGGCATCTGATGCTTTTTGAAGCTAAGCCTGACCTTTCTGTAATGCAAAACAATCACCTTTAGTGTATAAAATGTTCATTCTTGTCCTTAAAAAGATTAGTATAATTATACTTAACTTTGTTCTCTCAAGAGGAAAGACAGCACTTTCAATTTAATTTAACATTGTCTTTACTGTTAAATAAAGGTTTAAATTTGCTACACAACAGAGAAAACTGAATTATATTTCCTAGGAAGTTTTCTAATCTCACACTATGGTTTGTTGATTCAAATGCTTATAGAAATTAATGTCAAGTCATCAGACTTCTTTCCACTTTTTAATTTGTCATTTTAGATCCTTTCAAAATTACATCTAGATATTTACTCTGTAACAGCACTCCCATGAAAAATTTGCCAGCCAAAGAGAAAGAATCGCCTCTCTCATAACACAGTCACAACTTTTAGCTGAAGAGTGTCAGTCATAGTCTGGATGGAGGTCTGCTTAATAGTTTCTGCAGTGATTTAGACCTGTGTGTGCTGCACGCCTGGGGCTGACTGTGGAATTATACATTCAGTGTCAGATGGCATGTTTATTTTGTGCCCATTTTGGGCCACATCATTGTGTGCTCACTTGGCACCAGACTTGGCAGGCATTGTTTGCAGAGGTCTAACACTTTGTTCCCACTGGCCTCTCCAGGCATGTTATGTGCTACTGGTCAAGGTTGTTGGTTTGAACATGGAATGCAGAGTATGTAATGCAGCCAGCCACAAATATTCCACCTAAACTTCTGCCTTTACATTACTGGGGTGCCTCACATCAAATCAAAGCAATGCATCAATGCATCATTGCATCAAAACAAAGGGATGCACCAACCAATCACACCAATGGCATGAAATTTAACCAGACCAAATGCCAAATTCTGTATCTGGAATGAACAGAGGAACACCAAGCACAAGAATAAATGGGGAGAGGAGCAGCTGAGAGCAGCCCTGCAGAAGGGTCTGGGGGTGCTGGCCAGCAGCAGCTCATTCAGAGCAGCAGTGGCCGTGGCAGCCCCGAGGGCAAACCCCACCCTGGGGTGCATCAAACACAGCACGAGCAGCCAAAAACAGGGGACTGTCCTGCTGTGCTCAGGGCTGGGGTGGCCTCACCTGGAGTGCTCCGGGCTGTGCTGGGCACCACAATTCAAGAAGG
Source organism: Daphoenositta chrysoptera (assembly GCA_013397915.1). NCBI lineage: Eukaryota > Metazoa > Chordata > Aves > Passeriformes > Daphoenositta > Daphoenositta chrysoptera. The sequence goes on along the minus strand of VZRO01003393.1, from coordinate 418,826 downwards.
GTGTTCAGATCTCTGAATGCATCCAGAGGAGGGTAACAAAGCTGGGGAAAGGGCTGGAAGGAATGTCCTGTGAGGAGTGCCTGAGGACTCTGGGCTTGTCTAGTTTGGAGAAATGGACACTGAGGGGCGACCTCATTGCTCTCTGCAGCTTTCTGAGGAGGAGAGGTGGAGAGGGAGATGCTGATCTCTTCTCCCTGGGATCCAGTGATTCCCATTTGGGAATGGTTCAAAGCTGCACAGAGGATGTTTAGGCTGGACATCAGAACATCAGTGGTCAAACACTGGGACAGGCCTCCTCTAGGGGTAGTTAATGCCTGAATTCTGTCAGTATTTAAGAGGCATTTGGACAGCATCCTTGATTGCAGGCTTTAACTTCTGCTCAGTCTTGAAGGGGTCAAGCAGTTGGACTAGAAGATCTTTGTAGGCCCTTCCATCTGAAAAATTCTGTCCTAGTTTAGTCTAGTCTATGCAAAAGTGATAAAGAGATGAAGTGAAGCTTCATGTTACTATGATGACTCCACTGCCAAAAGCCAAACACCTTACTCAGCTACCTCTTTCATGCCACTATATTTTGAAAGCACAGTATCTTATTTCACTCAAGGATACTTCTAATAATTAGCAAATGTGTACTGTGGTGTTTAGCATGGAGTACTTCATGTGTCCTATTGCAAATTCTACTAGCCTTTGAACAGCCACCTGCACATGTATCTGACTTTCTGGGATGTCTGAAAAATGACAGAACATAATGTAAGACAAATATTTGAATACATATATTATTCTTCATACTCTTACTTGTTTTCTTTTGGGTGGCAGGTATCCCATCACAGTTTTGGTTATAGCTTCTGACTCTATAGGAGAACAAGGAGAACAGTATGAATTGTACTTTTTTTCTATCTTCCAAAGAGTCCTAAGCTGTTAAAAAACAGCTATTAGATATTTTCATGATCATTTGTTCAATCACAAAGCTTATTAAAGTAGACTATGTATAATAACTGAAGGCTGTATAAGTAGTATAAGCTTGCTTGGTCAGAGAAACAGGCATGAATGAACACAGTGACAGAACTGGCTGAATACATCTTCTATGTCTTGGGAATTGGCTATCATTCATGTCTACTAATTAACTAGGACAAAGAATTTTAATTGATACTCTGACTACAATCGTGTTCAATAAAAGTCCTTTCCTTGAAAAAATTAGTGCCAAATGTCATTGCTCTTCACTGGTATATACTCATTGCTACAACTTCAGTCTAACAGACTTCTCTGATCTCAGCAACGAGTTTTTCTCCAACCCCTCACTTCTTAAATGCATTTTGTTATGGCTGTATATATGACACATTAATTCACATGAAAATACTGATAGATAGTTTTACACATTGTGGACTAGAGAGTATAGATTTTCATAACACCTGTACATAAAACCACCAGAAGTTAACATTTACTTATTTAATAACTCTTTGTTTTAGGATGAAGTTACAAAATATAAGAAAAAATTCCAGCTGTAAGTCAATGGCAGAAAATCACTCTCAGTGTTGACAAAATGGAAAACAAGGTCTATTTCCTTAAAGAAAGCTTTCATTCAAGCTCAGCTGGTGGGTACTGAAGCAGGACAATCCCATGTTACAAACCAGAAATTGTTTGATGGTAAGATTTTGTAATTTCCCTACCTTTTTTACAACATCATTTATACACACATCAGCAGAAGTTCTGTTTTCTCTCAGCATCAGCAAGTTTGCCAAAAGTCTTTGTTAGACTGCAACTAGGTTTTGTTTCTTTTGAAAATCCTAGTTCCAATAAGCTAATTTGGATAACATTCATCAGACAGCTTCAGGCACAAACCACTCCTGACACATTTCATTTTGAAACATTGATACTTTTTACCTCAAAGCAGCTAAAGTTTTCAGAGACTTTAGGTAATTTTATCTCGAAGGAGTAAAACCAGCCTAAGGTAAATTAAAATCACAAATAAATTGTATTCGATCAGAAAATGAAACAAATAATTTGAACTCCAAATTAATGATTCTTTTTTCTAGCTTGATCTCTTGTAGAAAATGCTTCAGCTACATGTATACTTGTGTTTGTGTGAATCATCAAATTTTCCACATATTTATGTATACATTTACTGATGAGTAGCTGTGTTGCTGCCAAGACTGTCTAAGTGCATAAATGAAGCTATATTTGTAGGGAACTGCAATAATCTTTATTAGACCAACTGATACAGCTGGTAGGAAACAAACAAGCTTTCAGGCTTACAAGGCCCGCTCCAGATCTGGAACAGATGCAACCACCTCGGGCTAAATACTCACTGCAGACAACTGCTCCAAGTTCCTCTTGATTATGTTAAATTTGAGGCAATATGAGACAATTTCAGGAAAAAAAAGTGATGGGCATGAGAAGAGCAGAAGGGCAGGTTAGCAAAAGGAGAGATGATAGGGTTGCTTACTCCCATGGGACAAGCAGAAATTGAGAGAGGGAATAATTATCAGCTTGAACTGCAAGATACAAGTGCCACTTTTTGCTTCAGTTGAATAATGAGGGAATTAAATATCTCTTAGTTTGTGATAGCTAAAACAGTGGAATGCACTACTAAAGGCAGTAATCAGCATGGAAAAACCTAGTGTGGATCTGAGGAATAAGTTGAAACATATTCTTTGGGTTAAATTTTCTCATAAACAGTTTCTGATTTCTCTTGTCTTGAGGCCCAAATCCCAGTGCCTCTCTTGTGCCAACTACTATCTGCAGGGATTTCATGGAAGCACTGGAATATATTAGGCTTGTTCAGCAGGCTGGTTTGCTTTCGTCCTGGTGCAATTTATTGATCCCTTTCATGGTATTTTCCCTGCCTCCACTAACAGTCCTACTGCACCACTAGGGTGCAGCGCGTGTGGTGAAATATATAACAATGATAACTTTAATGAAGAAATATTTAATTTGAAATGCCTTAGCACTTCAAGAGATTTAATTTGTAGAACAGCTAGATTATGTAAAAAGAATGGCCTTTTTTTTCCAATGGAAGCACTCAGAGATATTTCAGCAGTAGAATCTAGAGATGATTTCACCCTCTGAAGGACAAGGTGCAAACATAATCAATAACTTCATTATCAACTGCTGCATCAAGCAGCAGATGTATTTGCTTCAGAAAATGTAGTCACCAGTAATTCACTCACTCTTGGCTGTGTAAAAAACACTAGGTGGAGAATGAAATGAGAATAATGCTTCTCACATAATACAGAAAGAACAGTTTGGACATAATTTTGAAACACTATCCCAGGGAAACATTTCTTTCTTCCAGCCTACTTAAGTTAAAATATTTAATACTAAACTAGTATGAAGTTGAAATTGGATAAGGAAATACATTGTGTTCCAGAAAGTGCCTTCTTTCAAGTCTGTGCACAGAAAAGGTAATGGTCCCTTAATGGAGTGTGTGCAGCAATAGAGAGGGCAGTGCCTTTGTACTGCCAAGCAGCCTGCAGGAGGTTGCAGGGAAATGTCTGTGGGAATGGAGATGAGGATCAGACACAGGATGGAAAGAGTTGACTCGGTTCCCTCCTTTGTTAAAGACTTCGTGTGTGAGTTCACTTAGGACTCATTCATAAACATCACAGTAACACTCACATTTTAGATACAATTCTGCGCACTTCAGGCGTAATTCTAGTCCAAGCCTTCCTGTACCATGGCAAGCAAGAATTAGTCACCTAAAATAATGGGATTCATTGATGCCTGAATGCTAGGTAAAGAGCTTAAAAATATGCACAGCCAGACCCTGAACCCAAAAGGCTGATATAGCAAAGTATGGTCAATGATGCTATGAAGTCTAAAGGAATAGGAACAGCTAAGATTAATCATTGTCAAGTTCAGTCTTTATTATTATTGTTCCTCTCTCTTCTGCTGAGTAGAAGGTGTAAGGGTGTCAGAGCATAAGGAGAACATAGCATCAGTCAGGTGACTGACATTCATCTACTTCCTTGTAAATATTGGACAATACACATATATATGTGTATTGGATATTGGATGTATATACAAATATATATATGGATAGATAGATATTTTTAGGCGAGACTTTGCCATGGAATTTAGCTGTGGGGTGAATGTGATCTCCAAAACACAACTCAATCCAATGATGGTTCCTCCACTCAGTCATCACACTAATACAAGTTCAATAAAAATTAAATGCTTGATTCAGAAAGAGCTTTTGACTGTAAACATAAGCCCCTTCTCTGTTCCAGTGCTATTCTTATTTTAAACCCAGAGGAAGGGTGTCACGAATGGATTTTGATATAAGTTCAGCTCCTGTCTTTGCCCAGGCCTATGGCAGCAGGCAGGAGGTGTATTGAAGTGACCAGCACCCCAAAAATCCACTCTATCCACAAGTTCTTTAATGATAGCTGATTCAGTCTATTATGAAATGAATTATTTATTACTAGACAGGAAAACTAACAGACAAGACTTAAAACAAATTATTACTACACAGGGATAACAACAAAAGAAATACTACTAGTAGATTGACATACAGTGCACGATACTGGTACCCTTTCAGTTACAGCTAGCGAAGAAATAGTATAAACCTAGGATTCAATGTATCTCACCATCCGAAGGCGGGTGGGGCACACATCGGGATCCTTTCACTCAATCCCCTGGGGAAGTAACCGCGAAGCTGCGTCCAGACTTCAGGGAGAAGTCTCCGACATTTTCGGGATGTAAGAGGCTTCTGCCTTAGTCATAACTCGTGTACCTTTTATAGTTGTAAAACGGTGACTCTCAAAGTCAGAAGTATCTCTTATCTCTCCCCCATCGGCTCGCCAGACTAAGATGTTAATTCTTAGCTAGGTGTAAATCACCTCTTGGCGCCAGAGATAACTGCTGATGGGCTTTTCCACCCATGGTTATCTCTTTATGCATCAGCTATTGTGATACACAGAGCCGGGGGGCAGGGGGTAGTTGTCCTGCCACAAAGGGCTACTTTTATTGTGGATATGCTAGCCCTAAATCAGGATTAAAAAAAGCAAAACAAAAAACCTTACATTTTCTTCATCTTTTCAGTTTTCTTTAACATAAATGTTTCCCATCCGTGACTTTTTCCATTGAAAAGATGAGTTTTGCCCAGTAGTCCCATATACATTTTAAAACATAATAGAATAACAAAAAAGATTCATTTTTCCTGAAGACTTCTGCTTATTCTATATAGTAGTTTTTATTTTCCTTAACTTGTTTTTCTTATTCATCCCTTAACTCCACATACTCATCTGTACTGTTCTGCCTCTTTTATTCTTATTTTCATGGCTTAGATTTTCATCAGCAAACCAGAAAAGATTTGTTTTATGTCTTGATTTAACTTACTGTTTCAGTAAATTTTTTCTGACAATGTTCATATTGTAGTTAATGTGTGTACAGATGATAAGAGTTGCATTGATTACTTTACTGACAAGTAATAATAAAAGGAAGGAAACTAACTGCAATGGCTTCTCAAGGAATGAGAAATTTTTTCTGTATTATAAAGGGAAAGGCGGAATGATATAAGCTGTAGCAATAAAGAGGAAAATTAATTCCAAGCTTTTACAGATGGCTGCAGCTGTATTGCTTAGTATGCATGTCAGCTGCAGGATAATGTTTAAGAAAGGAGATTCAGCTCTACAGTAACAAACCACAAAGCTTCTTAAATGGGCCAAATTCAGCAGTAGAGTAAAACACTGAAGTCGGAGGAATTACAAAACAAGTAAATTTAGCACCCTATGTTCTGCATCTTTTAATACTTAAAACAAAATTAGAAGGGAAATACCTGGTCTCTACTAAGTTGCTGTTACAGACAGGTTGTCAATACCATATTAAAGAGAAGGGTAAAGCAAGACAAAGATTTTTCCTTTCATTTTTAGTGTATGTCTCTAGATAAAAGAGTATTGTATGACATTTCATGGTACAATTATTAGACTTTGATAGTGATATTTATTGCAATACTTCTTTATTTCCATCTACAGGGAATGCAGATTAGGTTATTAGATTGAGAACAAGTTTAAAAATAGAAGCACAATCTTTATTAAAACAGAAGTCAACATTAGAGTCTTCACCTCATCAAAAATCCCACTGCTGAAAAGCCACACTGTGCTCCAATGGGTAAAGACAGAACTAAGTGAGAGTTCAGTTCATTACCCTGCTTTGAGTACAGGTAGCATAAAAAAACATCTGTGAGCTGCAGTAACAATTAATCTCCAGTTTTATAATAGTTACAGTATTTCTCAAAATATATTCTTTCATACCTAGTACAGCATATTTCTGATTTTCTTTGCCAACAAGCAAGTTTAAAAGCTTTAAAGGCATAATAAATGAATACATTTTTCTTATATCAGAAAATTGATTGTTATTATATTTTACATTGATTTTTTTTTTTACCTATTTTAAATTCTAAATGCAGAAGAGCATTCAAAACCTTACCGACAAAATCACAAGGGAGTTTTGTTTTGAATCTTTTACTTTACAAGAAGAGCAGAAAGAGAGAAGAGTGGTTTAATAGCATTTTCCTAAATCTATGATGACATTTTTGGAAACTTCTAGGTGATTTGGGCTTTAAAGTCCTCTTCTCTAAGAAGACTTTTGCAATTCCAAAAAGGCACTTTACAGAGCGTATGTTTCAAGAGTTGCATCTGTACTGCAAGATAACTGTTCTCTGTGGAACTGAGAATCTCAGCAATGAGATTCTTTGATCACCAAGCACGGGGTGCTGCTGGATGATCTGTGTGGACCCCTGCCGGGTTTCCATCAAAGGAAAACAGCCTGCAGGAAGGTTAGTGACAAAGCAGGTTTCATCCTCAAATTACTGTCATGAGGAAGGCACATTGTAACAGAATAAGGGGTGTATGGAGACGGCATTTCATTTGCCAGAAATTTTATTTTAGTTTGAATTTTCATCAGCCTCACTGGGACAATTAATAAGTTGAAGTTAAGCCTGCCACTCGGTTTTTGAGGATTGGAACCTAAAAGAGAAGTGAACAGAAGTGGGAATACCCATAGCGTAGAACTGAAGTTAGGGTAGTCTCCTCCCCAAATACACTTGCTCTGGAGGGTGCCTCCTGATTTAGGGGACACTGACCAAGCTGGTCTCCTCTCTTGTTCAAGATAGAGGAGTTTCCCTATTAATAATGCCCAAGTGCAATTGCTTGGGTGCTTCCTGGCTAGGCTCTGGCCTTGACAACTGCATGCAGCTCTATCTCTCACGTGAGATCCAGCACTAACCCAGTAAATTACCCATCTCAGTAAATGCTGGAGTGTTGCCACCTCACTACAGAATCACAGAATCAATTAGGTTGGAAAAGACCTCTGAGATCATTGAGTCCAACCTGTGACTGAACACCACTCTGTCAACTAGGCCATGGCACTGAGTACCATGTTCAGGCTTTCCTTAAAAGTTCCAGGAGTGGTGACTTCACCACCTCCCTGGACAGCTCATTCTAATGTCTAATCACCATCTCTGTGAAGAAATTTTTCCAAATATCCAACATAACCTTCCCTGGATTATGCTGTCTCATCCCAGCTCTACCAGCCGGAAGAAGAGGCTGACTGCCACCTGGCTACAACCTCCTTTCCTTTCTTGTAGTTGTAGAGAGTGATAAGATCTCTTCCTCGCCTCCTCTCCTCCAGGCTAAACACTCTCAGCTTTTTCAGGCACTCCACATTAAACTCGTGTTTAATGGAGCTTCACCAGCTCCACTGCCCTTCTCTGGATGCATTCCAGCACCTCAATGTCTGTCTTGCAGTGAGGGGCCAAAATCTGGACACAGTAGTCAAGGTGTGGCCTCACCAGTGCTGAGTACAGGGGACAGTCACTGCCCTGGTCCTGCTGGCCACACTATTGCTGATACAGGCCAGGTGCCATTGGCCTTCTTGGCCACCTGGGCACACACTGGCTCTGTTCAGCTTCTATCAACCAGCACCCCCAGGTCCTTTTCCACCAGGCAGCTTTCCAGCCACTCTGCCCCCAGCCTGTAGCACTGCCTGGGGTTGTTGTGTCCCAAGTGCAGAACCCAGCACTTGGCCTTGTTGAACCCCAGGCAGTTCAACAGAGCTGGCCCCAGCGCTGAGCCCTGGGGAGCACCGCTGGTGCCGGGCTGGCAGCTGGATGTAGTGCCACTCACCACCACTCTCCAGACCTGGCCATCAGCCACTTTGTGACCCAGAGATGAGCGTGCCCACCTAAGACATGAACAGCCAGCTGCAGTTTACAGCCTAGCAAACTCCTGGAAAACATAGCCATGCTGACCTTTCTAACTCTGCTGGTGAAGGGAATCAGCAGAAAGAGAGCACAAGAATGAATAAAAAAGAGAATTTTGCCATTACTATTTATTGTTTCCACCTCTTAAGCAGAACTGCACAGCTCAAAACGCTGGGCTGTCAGTGCAGGACATGTGTTGATTTTAACAATTAAGCACTGCTGGGCTGCTGACACTGTTAGTCAGGGGTCAGTAGACATTTTCATTACAGTTGCCATTTTCCAAGACTTCATAAATGTCATTTTGATTCATGCTGGGTTGAGACTTAGAGTGTAGGTTATCAACTTCCTGGCACTTTTGCCTCACAATAATAATCTACTTTTAAAGATTTTGAACCACAGCAATTAAGATTTCTTTTTCAATCTGCTTCCATTAGTACTCTGTAAACTGGGAACTGAAAAAGCAGGGATTTTGAAACCTCATTTCTTCTCACTCTGTAATAAACAACACTGAAGCCTTGGGTGGGGGGATGGAGTAGCAGAGAACAGTATAAATCAGTGAAGGACTGTGGAGACAGGGTTCTTAAGGTCTTGTGAGAGAAGTCTGAGATATGGGTAACTTTTCTTTGAATGTAGTACCGCTCTCCGAGACACAGGTGTTGGAAAAGTAAATGTCCTCCAGAGCTCATCAAGTAGATGGAGAACATCTGATAGCTGAGCCAATTCATGGCATGAGGAAGCTGGAAAACCTTCGCTGCTGCCCTGCTATTCCCTCTCCTCCTCTCCTGCCACACAGCAAAATATGCTATTTACTGAGCTCTGTTTCACTGTCAGCTAGTGGGTGTTCTATGTGCATCTATGCTATAAGAAAGTATTCATAAACAGTTTGTCAGATAGACCTCCCTTCACACTAATCCCAAATTTAACACAGTTTTCCCTCAGGAAGAATGCTAAGTGTATCTGTTGTGACAGAAAAAGGATGTAGTTTTTGCCATTATATATAGATGTCCTTGCAACACATAATAGTTCTGTTTTGACCACCCAGATGAATTTGTCTGTTTGGACTTCTTCAGCTGCTTGTTTTGCTTTGTGATATTTAGAAAACCTGCAGCAGTTTTCTTTTTATAGTGACTTTTTTCTTTTTTTTTTTTTTTTTTTTTTTTTTTTTTTTTTTTTGCCTTTCTTATCCAGCTTTGCATTGGGTGGGCATAAAATCTCAGGAATGGTAGAAAGGCCTTCCATATAGGCTCAAGTCCTGAAGCTAATAAATACATTTGCCTGTTAGGAATAGGTAACACAGGCTGTAACACAGTGCTCAGGTCATGGACAGAACTTCTCTACTCAAACCCAGGAGAGACGACACTTCAAGGGGAGGGCCAGTGCAGTGAAACAAAGCCTTATGATTCTGTGGTCTGTATTCTTGCTTATCCAGTCCTTAACAATCAGAAGTGCCAAACAAAACTTCAGCAGAGCAAGCTTTAAAGAAACCTGCTGTTCTGTTTTAGATGAATTATATGACACATTAGATAAATATAGAATAAAGAAGACACAATTCTCTTGCTATTCTCTCTATCAAAGTCCAATGAAAAGTATTTGAAATGGATCCCACTATCCCATAATTCTCCTCTTTATTAGTAATTTTTATAATATGATTAAAATGATAGTATGCTACCAGCATATATATACTTCCCCATACTATGCATGGGGAATTTTGGTTCAACGGCCATTGGGGATCTCCTGATATTCTTGAATTGTATTAGGCTGAAGCACATAATTCCCAGAGAAAAATGTATGCTTGTGCTCACCTTAAGAATTCCAAAAACTTGGAAAATCATTTTCACCCTTTCCTGAAATGGGTGAAAATGGGAAGCTTCAGTGTTGACTATTGCCTGAATTCTGAGACAAACTGGTAAAATATTTTTCATGTCTATTAATTGCTTAAAAAGCACTACCTTGAGCAAAGAGTTGATAGACACCAGAAAATTAAATAAATTATTTCAAATGTATGGCCGGAAAGCATAAATATTGGAGAAATTCTATTGTTTGTTGAATTTTGATTAGTTTCAAAATGTAATGAATTTACATGACACAAAATAAAAGGGGATTTAATGCAGTCATTTATGTCGTTACTACTCTTCAAGTTTAGTCCTATACAGCTATTATCAATAATGGGAACATTAAAACGAGGTGAATTTAAATTGGAACAGAAATATTTCATCATTGTATGTGAACCGGTAAATAACATACCAATTTCACTCTCTGAGTTTCAGATTTAAACAAAATGTCCTCAAAGCAGGAAAGACATATGTATTCATGTATACATTAAAAGAAAGACAAAGTCAATTGATTCAAACCCAAAAAAGTAAAGTTTTATGTTTTACATATGCAGTAAACCAAGTTATCAGAATTCAATTTTGCTCATATTTCTTAGCATTCTCTTTGTGGTATTGAAAAAAAAGCAAAATACAGAAAAAATTTCATAGTTTTCATTTAATGAAAATTGTTTTGGTTTACCTTGAAAAGATCGGAAGTGTATATATATATATATATATATACAAACTACAGCTTCCAAATACCTATTTATCTTTGGTTGTAAATGTTACTGTATTGCAGATTTGTCTATAGGGGCTTTGAAATCATGTTTAAAGAGAAAAAACATACCTCTACAATTATTACAACCACAAAGGGGCCGTAGGTGAGAAGCAGTTCATAACTATATTACCTACTCTATAATTATAAGTGTGGCAATTAACTGAAAGCCAGAGTCAGCATTCCAGTTCATGACTCACAGCAAAGCTACCTTTAAAGCTTTATAGAAATTCGCTCATTGAAAAAGTTCATATCAACTGTCAGGAAAAAAAAAATTCTATCAAAAAATAATTGTATCCAGAATTTTCTGTGTAATTACCCTGATGACATGAAAATACACATGGGTTTATCAGGAGTTTGGTAGAGAGCAAATGAAAAAACAGCTGAACACAAAACCCCACACCAAAGCAGTACCCATCTTGACTATGAAAGAAAATTCAAAATCTTGAAAAAGTTAATTGAAAATTCAAAACATAACATTCACCTAAGTATATCAAACAAATAGTCTTCTTTCATTTTTCTATGTCTAAACATGCTTTTACATTTTTCAGCTGCATGTTCAATTACATTTCAAAATAGTAGTTGTTTCAGTCAAAGACAGAAGCATTTTTTAACCTCTTTGCTGTCTTGGGAACACCAGCAAGCTCCGATGGCCCCGATCAGCTGTAAGCATCACTATCTGCAGTGAGCTTCTTCAGCAGTGTCTGCCCTCCAAGGGCTGTATCTGCTGGTGCTGGAGGTCAGCTCTGACCTGTGCACGACCTTGGATCAGGCTGCTCTGAAGGGGCTGTGAGAGGGCTCCTCCTGGGCTCCACCTGCACCTGGGGCTGAGCACAAGCTCAGGACCTGCACCTTGCTGTAGGGAAGGGCTGTAGGGACTTGTCTTGCACCAGCCTCACACTGACCTTGACCCTGTTTTTACATCCCTTCTTGTCCTTGGTCCTGAACTGTCACGGAATCATGGAATGGTTTGTGTTGGAAAGGACATTAAAAATCATCTCATTCCAACCCTCTGCCGTGGGCAGGGGCACCTTTCACTAGATCAGCTTGTTCAAGGCTCCATCCAGCTTCACCTTGAGCATTCCAGGGATCAGGCACTCACTACTTACCTGGGCAGCCTGTTCCACCTCACCACCCCTCACAGTAAAGAATTTCTTTCTAACAGTAAACCTAAACTCTATCCTTTCAGTCATCACCTGTATTCCTGCTGCCTGGTTATCCCTGTCCTGCTGGATGGCCCTGGTTTCCATCACTGGATCTTCTCTACATCCATGCCAGTGAGGATCCTGCCTGGCCCCAGCTGTGACCCAGAGCTCCTGGCTCCCATGGCCCTCAGGATCACCTCATGATTGCAATGTCCTGGCAATAATGAGCCAAAGTGGATCACGTCTGCAATTTGGAAATGTGTAGGTGTGAAAAAATGAAACAGGAACTTGTAATGATGAACACTTTTGACTCCTAGCAGTTAACATTTTCTCATTAAAAAAGATTCTGGAGGAGAAAGAAAAATCCTAAATCCCAAACTTTTCTTGTGTTGCTTTGCATTTACCCTACTTGACTGTTTACATCTGGTACCTGGGAGGAACTGTGAGATGAGCTTGACTGATATTTCTAAAAAACGAAGTTGTGAAACCTGTGATGAAGACCTTTCCATAGAGAAGTGCAAGTAATTTAGTCATCATGCATGTTAAACATTCTCCTGAAAGACCATGAACTTAGCAAATTCTCTTTAACTGCTTTCTATCTCATGTTTTAATTATTCTAAATCAAGCAGGAATATCTGGACAACTGAATAATTTCCCTCATTAAGAAATATTTTGATAGTCTGCAGATTTTAGAGTGTGACATTTGGCTGAATTAGATGTAAACTTTATAAAGTAACTTTTTTGTGAAGAATTGCATTAGATCCACGTTACAGTTTGAGCATGAAAGTATCATCTATTTCATCTTGTTCCATTCAATAAACTTTTTTCAGATACTGGCACTGATTAACTGTATGTAATTAGAAGTGATAATGGGACTATAGAGGTAGGTAAACAGTAACATGAGATTTGCTTAGTGATCGGTTCTTTCTTCCTCCTTAATTTCAAGGCAGTAAACAATGGTAGCAGCAGGTTCATTAAGGGAATCAGTACTTTTTATGGATAGTTAAATACTAATTGTAAAGGTAGCTGCATTCAAGTGAATTGTATTTTCTTCTTCTTTTTTTTTTTTTTTTTTAATTAAAAGAAAAGCTAAGGATGTGAAGAGGAACCACATCCTTCAGATAGGAACATCAATTTTAGGGGAACCACAAAGTTTTATTTGATCAGATATTAAGGAGCCAGGACCCTTGCCGTACTAACATTGTTTACATGTAAAAAAAAACATAAGAAAAACCTCATTTTCTTTTATGATTTTGCTTTGTTTGTCATTTGCAGTTTCTACCTATGTTTCTTCCTCTGTATTGTTTGAATGTAAAGCTTCATTTTAATTGTGTGTCTGTAAGACAAAGAAAGAAACAAGGCTCCTAATTTTTCATGGCAAAACTGTACATTCATAAAGACAAAAAAGAGTGTCTGTTGTGGGTGAACTGATGCTTGTCACTCTCCTCACCCATGTTCTAAATCTCAACATTAAGAAAATGATCCATTTTTCACTTTGTTTTTTGGTTTTTTTCCTTGTTATCTTTAACTTTCTATCCATAGAAATAAGCTTAAGGCAAAGGACTTGAGGAATATTAGTGCTGAGCAGAAGAGAGCAAGTGAATTACATAAACAATATTTTTTGGTTACTAAAGATGAATGTAAATTACATTTCCACCCCTTCACACATTCCAGTATTTCTTCATTTTGTCCCAGACAGGAATAAATGGCAAATACATTCAGATTTTCACAGAATGGAAATTTTTTAAATATGTGCTTTTACTTGTTAAAATTCCTCTGCTTAGGAAAAAAAAGTGTCAAAAGTTCCCACAGGAGCTAAAGTCCATCAAAAGTTTGATCCTTCTTTTCCAAAAGCCAAATGTTTTTTCTTCAGTGTGCTTACTTCAATACAAACATAGTGTGGTACAGGCAATAAAATAAAATAAATTAACTAAAACCAAAGTCGAAACAAAGCACTGCATGTACAGTTCTTTGCCTAAGCAGAAAATGACAGAGAGAACGGATAAGACATGACTGAAATTACTTAGAGTGTTTAATCCATTTCTGAAATCTGCTCTCACATGGTAACAGTGGGGGCACTGCAAGAACCTATAGAGCAAAGAAGTTGTTGCTTTGTATTCTTGCACCAAATTGAAACATCGTGTTGGGTTTTCATTTGGTATTGAGATTTCCTATGGCTATGTCTGTTTAAGCAAGTAGCTTGATGCAGAAAGAAGAGATCAATAGATCAAAGCACTTGGTACTCAGGACCTCACACCCACACTGCATGTGGCTGGAGAGTTTTACTGAATTTCAACAGGTCCCACACATCCCAGGTCTCTCCACCTCACATTTTGTTCAGCTGTCTAAAGAACAGAACAGTGGCAGTGCACATCTCTGCACACCTGGAACAGGGCTCTGACCTCTGGAAGGAGTCTGCGTTCTGTGTGCTGACACCTTTCTCTGACCCAAACCAATGTGTGGTAAGTGTATACAACAGGGAGATTAACTTCAAAACTTCAGCTCTGTTCTCTGCCAAAATGCCAGTTCAAACATAGCATGTGTCAGATGAAGCTGCCTTCAAGTTGTTAGCTGGAGTACATGTCCTCATGATCTCACTTTTAGCAATGCACCAAAAGCCTAAGAGTTATTCACGACGGCATTTTGAGTAGGGGAGGCCCACGGTGAATCATGGGTGACACATCCTAATCTGGAGAGCAGAGCTAGATGACACAGGAGCTGTCTGATCACATGGAAACCACTGAGCTTCAGCAAATTGTAATGTTTCAGATGGCATCTCTCATGAAATAAATTTGTTTGATTCCTTTATGGGAAATTAAGGACTTCAAAAATTAACACTTTCAGGAGTTTTAGAAGAACTAGTAGGCATAAGTTCTAAAATTATTGCCTTTAAATTAGCTATTAATATTTTTGAAAAAGATCTTGGATCTCGGTAACACTAAGATAAGCAGAATAGTAGAGGAACAACAGATGTTTATGTTAGGCGAGATACTAACATTTTAGGTGCCAAAGTGTGCTATGATTAATGCTATTTGTGATAAAATGCACAAAACAAATCCAGAAGTGTCCTGGGTTGCAGTGTATTCTATTACCATCTACATGAGCTGTTGACACCAGGTGGGTGGTGTTGCTTGCCTCCACCCTCTGGACTATCGTCTGTTAATGGGTCTTGCCACATGACTCATACATAACCCATTCCGGACAATATTGTGTTAATGGCCCATCAAGGCCTTACCACATGACTGGCAAAATTACATCATCCCATTGTGGGATGCTCCGCCCAGAGGGAGGAGACAGGCATTCCATCCTGGATATAAGGTGAGATTGCAAACACCACGGGAGCCCTGTCTACTGGCTTCCCAGAGGACAAGAGCTACGACTGGACTTTCAGCTGGAGACCAGACTGCTGAATCACCGCTTCAACTGAGCTACTACGTTTGGACTGCTACCACCACACCAACAGGGTGGCAGGTTGTAGCTGACTTTGTCAGTGCTTTTCCTTGTATTATTTCACTTATTTTTAATTTTTCCTATTGAATTTTATTCTGATTTATGATCTCCCACTGGTTTGTTTTCAAACCAATACAAGAAGTTTGCTCAGTTATTAAATAGACCTGCATTATTTAAACAGATGCTGATTTTAACCAGAAAGTTTGCCATGCTTGTATTTACTGTGCTAAGTTACGGCCATGAGCCACATAGAGCTATTGGAAA
This sequence comes from Daphoenositta chrysoptera, assembly GCA_013397915.1. Lineage (NCBI taxonomy): Eukaryota > Metazoa > Chordata > Aves > Passeriformes > Daphoenositta > Daphoenositta chrysoptera. Next base: position 403,184 of record VZRO01003393.1, on the reverse strand, counting down.
GCAAAAGAAGGTTACCAAGGTGGTGGAGGGTGAAGAGGGGGAGCAGTATGAGGAGTGGCTCAGGTCTCTTGGTCTGTTCCGGCTGGAGGAGAAGGGACTGAGGGGAGACCTCCTTGCAGTCTGCAGCTTCCTCATGAGAAGAAGCAGAGGAGCAGACACTGATCCCTTCTCTGTGTGCCCAGTGACAGGACCTGAGGGAACAGCAGGAAATGTGTCCAGCGGGGGTTAGGTTGGATGCTAGGAACACTGGAACAGGCTCCCCAGGGAAGTGGTGGCAGCACCAAGCCTGACAGAGTTCCAGAAGTGTTTGGACAACATTCTCAGGCACACGGTGCCATTCTTGGGGCTGTCCTGTGCAGGACCAGGAGCTGGACTTTGACGATCTTTGTGGGTCCCTTCCAGCTCTGGATATTCTATGATTCTATGCTATGATTATTTTTTAAAACATAAAAAAGGAGAATACAGTCCTAACGATTAGGACAATCACTTATGAAATGGGAGATCCAAAATATATGTCCAGCTAACTCAGAAGGGTTTCCAGTGCCCATCTCTTCTCAGAAAGATAGTTTAGCCCAGGAAAGAAGCATCATACACCAAGTCTGTGAAAGTCACAGCAAAGAATGCAGCAGAGAGAAGGAACCACACATCCAAAATACAAGGAAAAGGTAGTATTTTGCAGCTTAGTGCTATGAAGACATTCAGCTGGAAAAGTGGGACTTGGGATTCCTTGTGTTATATGAAACATGTACTGGAAAAATTTGACAGGAAATAAGGAAAAAATAGAAAAGATTCCTACGCAATTCTTTGAAAAAAAAATGGAAAATGAAAATCCAGACCCAGATTCAGAGTGGATGGAGTTGCTGTTGTCGTGAGTAACATAGCTTATCTGAGAGACAGGGACTGGATTTAATTTGTATCCCTGTGTGTCCTGGTAACTAAGCAGCTCTCCCAGTGGAGAGAAAAGATTGCTGGACAGAGATTCACTTGACCACATATAGTCACCTATTATCTTCCTGAAAGAGATTAGATCAGTGGCATCCCACAACAATCTTGACTATAGATGGCCATTAGATCAGATAAAGGTATCTCAAAGAGAAGTTACTTTGGTAACTAGCTGTCCTCAGGAAATTGTGATGGTAGTAGGGGCCTAAATCTGGGACTTACAATTGTCATTTGGATACTTAGATAAGATACTCTACTACATTAGGCACCTTAGCCTTTTATGAGCTATAGGTCTTACTCATGATACAGGAGAGCTAAATCCAATTTCTCCGTATAATTTTCTTCCTTGGTTAGCAACAGCCCAACCTACAAGGGACACTTGTAGCACTTAGAAGCACAACAAAGGAAATAAAACATAGTTTAAGTGCAGAGATATTTTTAAATGTTAAGTGATACAGTGCTGGGAGTTGCACAATTATTAGAATTTAGCCACTTAACAAGGCAGCAGTTCTGAAATGTGCATCAGCTACCTCTGGGTATTGCAAATCTGGAAATAGGTTAGAAATGACAATTTATTTTAAAGGTGTTTCTATTTAAGTTAATGGTATGAAAAAATCTAATTTTTTTTTCTATGAAAAGAATCATCTTAGTTTAATTGCCACGGGAAACTTTGTTTTACAAAAGGTTTTGAAAATGTCCCTTATAGTTTTAGACATATTTATGCTTATAGCAGCTGATTCATAAGTAGAAAAGAGGATATTGTAAAGTTTTATTTATCTTACTCTTTCAAATTTACTAAATAGAGATAAACAGAATGGGCACGCTAAGATTTTTTTTTTTTTTTTCTGATTAATTTTATGGTAATTTGAAGTGTTTCAGTTTTAAATTAATTGTTTGAATACTATATTATGCAGCTTTATGATCCAGGAGATAAGCAGAGCTCTAAAGATGCCTCTGAGACTTGAAAGAGACAACATTAGAAGCTCATTATTGCCGGCACATTTAACATGGTTAAAGTAGGGGAAAATAGCCATTAAGTTAATGTAATAGTTAAACTGCATTAATTTGAAAAACTGCCCAGTGAAATGCTTACAAGGAGGGTGTTGGGGTTTTGTTTGGCTTTTTGGTTGATTCTTGTTTTTTTTCATTCTGTCGCATCTTTAAATATTAAAGAGTCAAAAGCATTTGAAACCAGTCCTTTTCAAGCAACTTAACATAATGTTTAGGCTTGAAGAAACATTCAGTTTATCACTCAAATATGTGTCAGAGTATAAACATTTTCTAAAGAGAGAAGAGCAGATGTTAATATGCATAAAAGATGAATGAATTTGGGACTATTGCATGATAACAAACAGATAAAATAAGCTCCAACTCTCCTTCCCATTAGTCCCTTCGTCCTCTGGGTCCTTCCTTCCGAACTTTGAACAGTAGTAGTACTTACTGAAAGTAACAGTACCTGTCTCCTAATTGCTTAAAAACACCAAAGTAAACATTACAAGCAGTCAAAAAGGAGAGCAAAAAGAGGACACCTAAATCCTAGAAAAGTCCACATAGAAGAAACATAACGATTGATGTGATAGGATTAGATATAACATATTTCATGTCTCCAAAAATGAAGTAATCAACCCCACAAGGTTGATGCAGAGTAATCCCCAAGGCATATATATGGCTTACCACTTGCTTCAGAGTGGTTGCAGAGTGTAGTGCTATGTTTAATGTCCTCTCCAAATTTTTTTCATTATACAATACATTATATTTTTTCATTAATTATACAAACTTCAGATTTTTTTTTTTTATTGCTGTTGCAATTTTACAACTTTTTTGTAATCTTGTCAAATTTTCGGTCTCAATAATTTCCGTGGTAACAGAATCCACTGTTCAACGACATTTTAAAAAAAATAAAGATGTTATTTCCTAGATTTTCTCCTCAAATTACTTCTTGTGCTTTCAATTTGAGACAATGATCTACTAAGGTTCTAATACTTGAACTTTGTAAGGATCATTATAGATCCCATAAAAACCCAGTGGTTCTGGCTGCAAGTGGTGAATTAGATAAAAGTGAGGCAATACTTTTCAGACCATCAGGCTGAGGAATGCAAGGTGGAGTACAACTGTCTCAAGAGACAACATGCAGAAAGGGTCTCATTTACAGGATTTCATTCTGAGGGTGTATCCTTATATGGGAGCACTAACTGGGTAATATAAGGTTTGGAGCTACTTCCCATAAGCTGAAGTATCACACCTGACTTCAGATCTGGTGAAAGCTGGACAGTTGATATCACTGTTTTTGGTGGCCAGGGCAGTGTGGGGCAGATGGGCTGAGACTGAGCAAATAAGAACTGGAGGAAGAGACTTGGGCTTTTCAAGAAGCTCCTCACTGATGCTGCGTCAAAATAGAACTTCCCAAATCTCCTACCAAAGCAAGGAGTAAGCTGGTTTGGGCAAGGTGAAAAAAAAAAACAAACACCAGAGTGGGGGAAGTTTGGCACCTGCTTTGCACTCCATTGTGTGTGCTGCTTCTGCCCAATTGACTTTTAAGATGCTTTTGGTGGCAGAAGAAGACAAGAAAACATGACGGATTGATCTCTGTTTTTCATCTCAGACATGGAACATAGAACATAGAACCTCCTATGGGAAAAGCAATGGGACAAAAAACTGCTTGTGGCAAAGCAATGGGACAAAAATGCGTTTGTGGGAACAGAAAGCTGATGCAGATCTAGAAGACAACAGCAGAGCCAGTATCACTCATTACATCAGTGCTGAGAAGCTTTCAGGCAGCTCAGACATACCTAATTTACTCANGCAGTGGTGGAAGGCTCAAGAGCTGCAAATACTACTTCTTTGCAAAATTAATGAGAAGTCTGGGCTGTGTATGGGGATCAAGTATCCACCTGAGGAAGAGGCTGCAGCTCTGTCCTGTCCCTATTATTAATCAGGCTTTGGTAGCACTGGAAATGGGTGCCAAAACCCAGCTTTGACAAATTCAAATTTGACATGGAGATGTAGAAGCAAAAGATGAAGAAAGACAGCAGGAGTATTTTCCACCTCTGCTTTTTAAAGTACAATAAGCCTTAGACTTCCTGAATCCCAGAGGGGTTATGTTATGATTTAGCTCCAAGCCCACACCTGGTAAAATAAACTCAATGGGATTTTTTTTCTAAAGCCAGTGTAGTTACCTCAACTAGAACTTGTCAGAGATCATAAGTGAGTAGAAAATAAAGTGAAATTAAGAACTCAGTACCTTTAGATTCCATTTGAAGGATAACTTTTCTACTACTAAATCAACTGAAAAATCGATTGCGGTAAGAGCATCCTATAATTTACTCTTCCCAATATCTGCACTGTAAATTGCCTTTCTTCTTGTCTTGGCTTGTTTAAGCTCTACTGAATTTTCCTGACTTTAACTAAGGCTTTCTTAAAAAAAAGTTAAGCAAGAAACAAATAAAAAAGTCTTAAATTATTTTGTGTGTATTTTCCACTGATGCTCCAATAAGTTCAAATATTTGCTTAAACATTATTAAAAAGAGTTATGATATCTTATTTCCTTTTAAGAAATGTCCAGGCTACACCAAAACACTTTTGGTGAATATATATCTTTGGAAGATACTTTTGGGACCAATTTAACAATTTTCCAAAATTAAAAAACTGTTACCCACTATTCCATGTCAGTGAAGTGAATGTATGAACAAAGGAAAATATCCTCTTCCTTCCCACTGTATTTCCTCCTCTCTCCTGAATTTGCTACACTGATTATATGATTATATGATTATATGACCTTCACTGACATGAAATTTGATCAAATTTAAAAAGAAAGAGGAATTACATGAGAAAGAGTAGCAAACAGCTTTTGATTTGTTGGCAAATTCACTTTGTTATCTCCAAAAGAAATTTTAAATAGAGGATTCTCTGACAGTCTTTACAATGAAATCTGATCAAAGTTTATGCCCGCCAAACAGCAGCAGAGCACTATTCCTATGTAAAATGTGTGCTCCAAAGCCATTATACTTACACATAGCATAAAAGTTTCCAGTTTACATACACGTAATGAACACGTGTGCCTCAAAGGAGCTTGTTTTTTCAGTGTAGCCTTGAGTATTTGAATGCAAAAAGGGCCCAAACAGATGTCTTCTTTTAGGTTTAATTCTCTTTAGACACAGATACATAAGAGATGTCTTTTGGTCTTCTGTAGCACTATAATAACACTGTGTATAGTACTGCAACTGCAAATTCTGCTAGTATATTCCAGTGCTACTGATCTGTGTTTGAATTAGTTTGCGTATTTTTGCTCTGACATGTTTTATTCCCCTTTCTTATTTTCTGTCCATTGTCTTGAATATTACTTGAAGAATGCCTACCATGCAACTTAGAGCAAAATAGCTGTAAGACCAGGCATTATGATTATTATGATCACCAGGCCTGCTGTAAGTTTATTCCATGAAATATAAGCAACCTTCCATTTAATACAAAAATAGAGCTTCAATTTCTGTTACAGCCTCAAGGGACCTTAGACTGGAATTCTGGGTTGTGAAATTCAGAGTATTGGATTCCATACTTCTTTGTTCCATATTTCCATACTGCTTCCTTACTAATTAATTCTCCATAGACTGCAGACTAACCGTGTAAACTAAAGAAAGTGCTCTTTTGTAGTTTGCTCTACAAGGGTTCATTTTGTTAATTCCCTCTTTCCCCAAGGTGATGCCCTAACCATTCTCTTTATCAATGGCTAGCAACACTGAAATGATGTCATTATGTGAAAACATACTCCATATTTTCAAATCTCACAGCATGCCTAGATCAGGTTGCAAGGTGATGTTACACAGATCAGATGACATACTATCAAAGAAGATGGCTGATCTTTTAAAGCAGGCTCATAAGTATAAATTGCAATTAAGGATGAGAATCAAAAATCCATTACATAATTTAAACATACTGATGATTTATTCTTACCTTACAAAAGGTTATATTCTCTCTCGAATTAATGCAATTTTTACTAGCAGAGAATATAAGGGTCCCAAAGAGTTGGGCAGAGCAAAACAAATGTGGATCTCTTTAAACTTAAGTACCTGCAAAATGCCACTAACTGATGTAAATTTGACAATCAATTAGCCTCTCTGACGTTATAAGTGCTTTTAATATTTGGAAGAAAAACATCTCAGTCATTAATTTTGAATTGAAAATAGGCTTATGTTAGTTGATTCTAAACTTTTTTTGCCAGAGTATAAATTTTTTTATAATGAACAGTAGGGATTCTGAGAACAGTTACCATAAGTCAGACTGGGACTATGTCACATTTTCTTAAGCACGCTTAACACTTCCCAGTTACACAAAACTGAGTTTTCACTTTCATGTAATTTGGCCAAATTTCAACAATTTTTCATGAAAGATTTTACTCCAGGTGTGTGTCTATGGCTCATCATTTCCTTACCCCTAAAAAGTCAGTGAAGTAGTTCAATGTGTTAAAAATGCAATTCAACTTAGAATTATAGAGCATTTCATGTGTCCACAGAACAGCTTTCATTGACTTCACTTACAGCTGTGTGTACTCTGCACCTGTACAAACCTGACTCCAGAGTGTGCCCAGAAAATTGAGGAAAACATGCAATTCAACCACCTGTGAAAAATTTAACAGCTTGATCCCCAAATAAAAGTCAAAAATACATAACATTTTCTATGCCTTCTTCTTGAAGTGGCTCTTTTAATGTAAATTAGAAGTGAGAGATGGGCATGTGTACTCCCAAAGATTTGAGCGTTGTTCTGGGGGGACATGTGGGGTCTGTGACTGGAACAAGGAATGAGTTAATTCTTCTACATTTAAACTGACTTTGAAGGTGACTTATTTCCTCTGTGATATATCTATATTTCCACCACAGCTATCTTGGAAGAACACCTCACTGGGATACAGCAGATATGTTTATACTATGCTACAAAACCTGAGTTACATGAAATTATCAGCATTTTCAGATGGAGGCTTAAAGCAGGGAAGACAAATCAGTCTGCCACCACAAACCTCACTGCCAAAGGATTCTACTTGCCATGACTGCCTCTTTCTGAGACTTTACAGGCATTGCTGCATTGCAATATCTGACTCAATATGAACAAAGTTGTGCCAATAGAACTTTGTAATGGAGACAAAACCTTTGAAGGACTAGGTCTCACTTATGCAGTTATTTAAATGAGACTTGTTTTCTTCAAGGATGCAAGCTTTTCCTTTTGGGATATATAATTTCAAGGGATCAATGAAGACTTTGCTTTATGAAGTGAGGCACTTCCTTTCTTTCCAATATTTCAGTTTAAACTATTTCATCCCTTGCTGTGAATACTCCTTATAAGGCAACAGAACAAAACAGATTTTTGCTTGTCTTGTAAACAACTTTCAGTTCGCATCACTATTTTGTCACAAGAACACATTTATTTGGTGCAATTTTCCACTTTTCTTGAATTTATTATTTTGACCCAGAGAGTAACAAGAACACATGACTACTTATTGAAATTGCAAGACATTGATGATGGTAATGCACATAATTTGCAGAGAACTCTCAATAATGTCTTTTCCAAATAGTAACACTCAACTTCTCTTTCTAGGCTTTTTTTTTTTTTTCTCTAAGGCACCCAGTGCTATAAGGTTTCACCACTGTACCATAGGGGCCTGTACCATGTACAGGCAAAACACTGTATAGCCTCGCAGAAAAGTATTTTTCTATTTTTGATAAAGCAGGCTTTGTTCCTTGGTGGAAAATGAATTGCTAATGTGCCAATTTAACAGGATAATTCATATATTCTATCTCAGTGGGACAGTATAAACCATCACTCTTTCTTTTATTTTGATTTTAATTTTCTTTTTTTCCAGAACCATCTTAGTTATACTTGGCTAATACCCATATGAAGTAATCTGTGATGATCCCAGAGACACTGACGCTCTTAACAGTAAAGCTCTTTTTTAGTTGCTTGTCAAATTAAAAAAATTCAATCTTGCCAAATCCAGTAGCCCTACGGAGGCAGAGCTGCTGTACCAGAGTTCCCATGTCCAGCACAGTAAAGCTTAGCACGTTCACACACACACATGGGCACTCTTGCATGGAATACCTGTGCATGTGCACACCACCAGCCACACAGGACAAGCCACAGAGAAAAATCTGCACTCATGCAAATGCCAACAGCACCAGAACATAGAGTCCCTCAGCCAGTAAAACAGTTAGAAATGGAGTTGGATGAGTGCACAGGACAGACTGCAGTGATCAGGCACAGGGCATGACCAGACAAGGGTACAGACCAGCTAATATGCCACTGGCCCCTTTTATCCCTATCCCCCTGTTTCCATGCTTGTTCCTCTGCAAAGCATGATGATTTCTCCATTTCTGTGCCTTTGGTTCCTCCCCTAAACGCCTCATAATGAGATCTTGTATAATCCCTATATACTCTTTCACAGCATCCCACAATGACATCTAAACCCAGGTAGGCATTAACCTCCTCACCTCACCTCCTCACTACAACCTGTGAAGTGATGCAGAAAGCTCTCTCACTGATTAATGGCGATGGGTGCCATCCCCGGAGCACTGATGGCTGTCCTCTGACAGCCCTGGGAGGAGCCAGGGCAAGGGCTCATTTCTCTAATGAGTTTATTGGGATTCCCTCACTTGCCAGTGTGATTGCCTGAATCTTAGTCTTTGTGGAGATGAGCCTTTGATAATATAACATAACACACACAGGTACTTTCTTCAGTAAAAGTGGATGACTTCTGGATAGTTATCTGTTTGGAAGTTCAAAGTGGCTAAAAGCAATTTTGACAATAATGACATGTTATAGTGCATTTGTGTTCAGACACCTCTCTGGTGACTGGAAGTACTACAGTAATGCACATATATTCCTAACACTGAATAGGAATTTATTGTATTCAGACAAGACATATAGAAATGTCTGAACAGTCTCAGTTTACAATGTACCATCTTAAAATACTAATTTTATTTTGCTTGGTATAGCGGTGTCTAAGATCAGTATAAGGGAATGCATTTATGTCCCATTTCCTTGCCCATGCCAAAAGGGCACAAAGCCTTGGAAGGGAAAAGACCAGACATTTGAAGGCATTAAACATTTTACCCCTCCCAGTCTGATTTGCTAGGAAGTGGGATTCACTGTACTTAAATCCGTAATAGATTCCTCTGCAAATGTGTGTGTGTGTGTGTGAATAATAGTATTTCTTATAATTCCATTGTCTTCACTTACTTGAACTTAACCAAACAGCGTTGCTGTCTCATTGGAGGAAGAATCTGTGTCAAGTGGGAAGAGCTTTCAGCCTGGCATTAGGACTTCAGAGGAGCACCAGCAGAAGGTGCTGGTGATGTTTAGCATGTCCCAGCCACTGGGCCATCAAGACTGGTGTCCCTTTTCTCGGTGTTCTTGATAATGTGTCAGGTTCTGCTTCTTTCCTCACTGTCTTGCCACGCCTGATATCTGTCAGAAAGATGTATTCCTGAGGCTGACCCTTCTGATTGATAAGCATGGGATTGATCATAAGAGGCAAATGTCAATCTTCAGGGTCAGTCCTCATCACCCTGCACAGAGGGAGAATGCAGCCTCTCTGAAATAACAACACTTCAAAAATAAGACGAAAAAACAAAACCTGAATTCTTTAATGGGTTCCTGACTATACTTAGAAACAGGTACAGATAAACCAAACTAAAATGTGTCATGATGTAAAATCATCATCCTGAGCTCTTCTGGTTAGTGACAGCCATATTAAATTATCTTCTGTCATGCTTTCTCTAAGTGGACCCCAGTCTTGACATATCCTGTCCTTGGCTTCCCCTCTCTGAAGTAAATACAGACTGAAATGACTGTATTGATTTTACATTTTCTTTCTTAGTTAGAATTACTCCAGTAAGTGCATGCTCTCCCCCAAAGTTTTCTACAATCTTCAATCCCGATGACTGATTTAATTAAGCCAACTGCTCATTTCTTACCTACAGAAATATAGTTTTGTTTCACAGAAATTGCCTTTTTTCCTTCCATTTAAAAATGTCTTTGAAATTTTCCATTCTACCAGCAAAACTTCACGAGTCTGAATGTGTTTTTGATTGTAAATTTGCCTAGTTACAGATGCAGTGCAGCATATCCTGTCAGATAAATGGGTCTTTCCAGATTGCATCTTCTCATCAAAGATTTAAACACCTCAGTGTTTCAGAAAGCTGCATGTTTATCATGCAAATCCATTAATGAGGACAAATAATATGTCTCTTTACCAGGCCTTGCCAGAAAGTAGATGTAATATTATAGAAAAAAAAATCATTTTGGGTGTTTGACTTAGCTGACCCTTGGAGATAGCATACTGAGATTTAGAGGAATGCTGGCAACAGTCTGAGTTATGAGGTAATGTAAAAACTAGTTCTGCTGCTGGAACCTGACTGTACAACTGTTGGGCTGTTCATTGCTGGATCCCTGCTGACTTTAGGAATGTACTGCAGGCAAAAGAGGCTTGCAGAAGAAATCAGGCACACAGATGAAGCCTGGTTAGATAGCTTACTTCTTCTAATCCTTGATAAGATTAGAATGCATTATGATTTTAGAGTACTGTGCATTCCTTTAAAAAGAAGGTTTGTGTGTCAGGGCCAAAGTAGTTTTACAAAGGGATTAAATTAAAAGTATTTATGCTAGGTCATGTCTTTCAGTTATTGAGCAAGATGTCCCAGAGGGAATATAGTAGTATCTACCAGCAAAAGGATTTCACTATTTTATTCCAGAACTGGTTATGCAGAGGATCCTTATTGCACTGGTCAGTACCAGAGTCAGTGTGGGTCAGTAATGATCCCCTAAAGCAACATTTTTGATGTTCCAACATGGGTAAGAATGATGCAAATTTGCTCCCTGTGGCTGAAACAGGGAAGAAGTGTGGAAGGAGAAGTTTCTGTACTGCTTCTGCCAGATCACTTCTGCCCTATTTTCTTCGCACAGCCAACAGTGTGCTTGCCTGATGGTTTCTGTTTGGTTTGCAGTGGAGGTGCCTGTATAATCTGCACCAAGATGGAAACATCAGTTCCTTTCATGCAGAATGCTGCACTACCTTCAGGAACAGCCTGGGAGGGTCAAGGATGCACTTTGTAATCCTTTGCCTCTAGTCTGGCATTATGTATTATTATAGTAATCATTCAATAGCCCTGACAAAGGAAGAAGGTGCTTTCCACACAAATCTTATAACCTTTTTCTGTGGAGAAAAGTGTCTCCTTTTCTACTAATATCAGAAAATGTGATCCATCCATCAAATTTTCAGACTCTACCTACATGGCAGATTAACAGATTTTGTTCAAATGAATTTTAAGGAAGCTGAATAAATCCTTTTAAAAAAAGATAGTGACACCTGCCCACAGTACCATTTGGTCCAATTCCAAATCTGATATAGCTATTTGAAGTTCTTCCTAAGTTGTCTGGAGCAATATGGAGAGTTGAATTTGGCCCTATCTATAGAAAATCACTTGCTACTTTACTATGACAATTTGGGCATAGTGCATATTGATTCTCCTACTGTAAGTGATACAGGCTCCATTTTAACTAGATGACTCTGGTAGCAGTACACCCAATATAACAGTTTTTACAATAAATTCATGTTTAAATTATTAATTACTGCATTATTGCCTTAATAAATGCTGAAGGTACAATAAAACTGTGATTAAAAACTGTGATTTCTTCTGTGAGAAGAAAATTATAGCATCTTTTAAGTTCTGTTGTTTACTGCTAGGCAATAATATTACTGTGCTATGACACACTTACAGCATTTTCAACGTTTAGGATTAAGCTAGCATTTAGCCACTTACCAGTTTATTTTGAGATAGCTCTCTGTTATTAAGCAGAAAACAGAGTCAATGCACACAATGTAGTGCTTTGTAGGTGGGAAAGTTTTGGGCTTGAGCTCCTCAAATATCATAACAAATATCAAATATCAGGAATGTTTCTTAGAGCTGATTTAATAGTCAAAAACATGAACAAGAGGAATGATTCTTCCACAGGCGAAGACAGAGATCTGATGTCAGAGGATTCTGGCCCAAGATGAAAAGTGTCAAGGTGATGTACAGTACTGGCTGAAGCACTATTAAAAGAAAATATTAAAAGAAATACACAAGCTTTTAGTACCCTACTTAACTAGAGTTCCCCACTACAAGAAGAGACAACAAGACATTATTTGGGGGGTTGTTGCCTAATGTGTTTTCATCACATATATTCCTGGATAAATTAATGTGAAGACAGAAGTTCTATTGGAACACACTGATGAGTCCAATTGCTAGTGTAACTGAGCTGGTATAGCTCTGGTAATTAGGTTTGGAGCATCTTCTAAATTTTTTTGCAAACTTTTTTTGTTAGTGAAAGAAAAAAAAAGAAAGACCTTCTATGTCCACACAAAAGCAAAGAAATCTTGCAATTTAGTCTTCACTTCATTAATCTTCTATCTTAATGTATCAGCTCTGATGCTTATCTGATTCCTGACAATTCTGTTAAGCAGTGCTAAAAGAGATTTAAACATCATGCTTGCTGTTTGTTGAAAGTTCATCATTTTGAGGGAAAAAAATTATTACATTTCCACCAGTGGTTTTTATGAACAGGATATTCACATCTGACCTGACAGTGCATAACACAGTGTACTGCACAGAGGCTTTTGCCAGCTCTCAGCAAGATGAAACAACCCTGTGAAGTGAGCAGTCCAACTCTGTTACCTTAGAGCTCTAAACACCAATTAACCCTGGGGTTTAGCTCATATTTCTTCCTTCTATGTTGTAGATTATATTGCAGTTACAAACTTAATTAGATAATCTATCTGGATGTTTCGTGTTTCTATTTAAAATGACAGCTTCTCTTAGATAAGGTGATAAAAAAGTCATATATGTGGGAACTGTAATGACAACGATGTGAATTTTCTTTTAGCTTTGAGTGATGGTGAGAATTCATCATTTAAGAGACAGATATAATTTTCTAGCCACAGTTTGTTTTCTGTGTTGCACATCAACATTTACAGCTGTCCTGCATTTCTCTTCACCATATGCCAAGTATAAGGTCCTTTTGCATCAACATGTCACACTTGCTCAGTATATTTAAAATTGGTTGAGAATTAATGAGCTTGATTGATGTTGCCACATTTTGTCTTTTCTGTTTCTAACATTTCTTGAATGCATAAAGTAGACAGGTTTGATGGGAGTTAGGAAGTTACTCTAGGTTAGGATGGAAACAATGCCTCCCAACCAAGATAGGGAAAACAAATGTAGAGGAATTGCAGTCCTGTCTTACATGCACAGAAAGTCCAAGGAAGGTCAGGTAGTTGATTTACATAGCTGACATTACACTGCAGAACTTTTCCTTATTTTCCCCAAATCTATCCTCTCCACCAAGGAAGGACCCACTGTTGCCTTATGGTCTGGATAATGCTCTGGTCACCTGAATTTGCATCTTCACTGAATTTGCTCACGACGTTTGATTTATCCTCCCTCTGGACTCAATATCTATCCAGAAAGAAAGATGTCCTCTAACACAGACAAGGAGAGATATTGTCACAAGAATAATAAATCATACAGATAAACTGACATAACTTGAATCTGGACTCAGTTCTCGTTTGCAATAAAACCTGGAAATGAACTAATGCTTTCATCCATATGTCCTGAGTTAGAGTCATAGAATATCCTGGGCTGGAAGGGACCCACAAGGGTCATTGACTCCAACTCCTGGCCCTGCATAGGGCAGCCCCAAGAATAACACCATGTTCCTGAGAGCAGTGTCCAAAGGCTTCATGAACTCTGAGTTAACTGTCAAATGTGACAGACACACCTCAGTTACACACTGTTCACAAGAAGGAAAGTATACTGTAAGCCAGGAAGTATACCATATATTTTCATGTCTTGACACCTAGACACAGATATGTATTTAGTCAGATTCCGTTTAGACAGAGCTGTCCTTGAACAAAAGCATTTAGGAAATGATGAAATTTTAATTATTATAATCTGAAACACACCAATTATCTGTAACATATGATATTTCATATTGATACCAAATTACCAAAGCAGTGCTGAAAACCCTTCCCCTCCCCCT
>VZRO01003393.1:370604-388867 GCA_013397915.1 Daphoenositta chrysoptera | reverse complement strand
CCCTTCCCCTTCCCCTCCTAAACTAGGTTTCTTTTCATAGCCCAGACCCCCTGCTCAGGGTGAAGATAATAAAAGGTCAGTTGCTGCATGGAGTGCAAATTTTTTTGCTTGTCGCACACAACTTGCAGGTGCATAGAAATATATAGAAAGAGAAATCAGCCAAATATATTTTTATTATGCTGAAATTAGCCAAATTTGTCTGAGTGTGAGACTGTTACTGGGTTGCTCAGATGCTTCCATCTTCAGAAGGGTCAAATATCACCAGGATTTCTCTATTTTCTTACATGCTGCCATAGCTCAGACTTAGCTGAACTATTAGGACCTTCTTAAAAAAATGAAAATACCCCAACATATTCATTAGAGCCAAAATAATAACTTATAACCACAGTTAGGACAATAGTCTGAGCAAGGCAACAAAAGCAAAGGCTTATTCTGCCTTCTCCAGAGAAATGCTGGATCAAAATTTAAGGAATTAAACACAACAGATGGTTTGTATGACTAAGGCCAGCTCTCTAAGCAACATGGGTTATAAATACACTTATTAAACAGAATTACTTGCGTTTTGGAGCCAAAGCCAGATACTTTGATATATTTCCCTTCCCATGTAAGTGTCTGAAAGGTTTTATTTTTGTTCCAGAACAGAACAAAAATACAATTCTAAAGTTCTTTTGATACAAAATTTTCATCCTCCGCAGTCTAGTGCCAGATATTCCTGAGAATATGTGCTTTTAAGCTCTCTACATCAGTCGAATTAACTTTGACACATAACAATCTGTGGCTTTCAGAAATAACACCTAAAGAATAAATCTTTTACACTGGTCCAAATGTTTAGGAGTTTAGAAGGAAGTAATTGCCTAGGCAATTTCACTAAGCAACCAAAGAGACTGAAATGCAGAAATTTCCTCTGCACATCCTCAGAGCACAGTCAAGGTATGCAGAATGTGAAGAATCACCTCTCCTGTTCTCACTGCTGCATAACATGAAGACACAGCTGAAAGGGGTAATTTTAGTAAATCCTGGAAGATTAAATGACGGCAATCATAGAATAAGTAGTGCTCCTTTGTATATAAAATACTAACAACAATCTGCTGTCAAAGATGTAAAGTTTTCTTATGAAAATACTTCTTTGTCTCTAAGAGCTGAATAGTTTATTATAAGCCTGCAGATCAGCATCTCTGTAGTCCACCAACAGCTGTATCATTGAAATGTGTCTATAAAAGGGATCAGATGTAAATAATGGAACAGGACTTACCCATGACCTTCCACAGCTATTGAAAAGTGTAAGGAAATATTACTTTAAGCCATAAATGTACAGTAGAGATAATGCCAAGAGAATTAAACAACCATCTGGTGTAATTATTCATGTTCTCTAAAAATAGTTTGCATGTGAATGTGGCACCATATTTCCCTATATAATTTCGAGGTTTGAATCTAAAGGAAAATTACAGAAAATCACAGGAAATAAAGACTACCTTTTTTTTTTTAATGCAGATTAACACATTCTTTTCTAAATAAGAAGACAGAGAAAAATACAGGGAGCAGGGGTGAATGGAGACAGAGGAGTGTAGTATTGATACTTCTACAGCAGATATACATGTGACAACCCGTCTGAATTCATAATAATCTTTCCTTCATCTGCTGGTGTTTTCATGATGCTTTGTAATACAGATATTTTCAGATTGTTCAGTTATCAGGTGAGGAATTGCATGAAGATTTTGGTTGCTATTATTCTAAATATGTGATGTAAAAATGGGTTTGAACTAATACAAGTATTAATAAAAGAGCTTTTTATCATAGAAAGAAATTACTCATCTCTGAGGAGGGGTAATTTCTGCATAAAAGACCATTTCCTGTCCCTGCTGCAAGAACCTACCAATGTTTCTAGGAGCATCAGGCAGTTATAGAGAGCTTCAGCAGCCTCCAAACACAGCCCAAAATTCTTTAGCAAGCCACAGATTGAGTTGTGTTTGAATACTGTATTCCAACAACTCAAAACCAAATTAAATTAGTAGAAACCTATCCAAGGACAAACTGCAGAAATTGTTCTCCCCACTCTTAATTACACATTTGTGTTCTGCTACAATAGGAAATAAAATATCCATTTATAACACAGGCAGCACTAGGAAATTGTAAATTCTGCTGGGCAGCTTGAGAAAAATTCAGCAGAAGTACTTTTCCAGTGACAATATGTGACTAATGCACATCAATATTGAATTTAAAAAGAATGTGAAATTATTCCTCTTCACTCAGATAAAATGACCAGAATTACCACAAACGAGGATACGAAAATGTGTGGCGAAAACTAATGGATGCTGATTGCAAAATAAATACCTTCAGTAGGTGCTGTTTGATGCATCATTTCCCAAGACTGCATATGTGGAGGAGATCATACATACCACTGTGTACTCTGGGGCCAAGTTTCCTGTACAAATATAGGCAACAGAGACATGAGCTTAGCTATAACTCCCCCATATCAGATGCAGGTACCACCTCTGTGTGTAAAAAACCCAGTAAAATATTATATCAGGCAAAAATTTTTGGCATGAAAACTACCACGGGCCAAGAGTGGATAGGAAAACCACAAGCAGACATTCTCTCACTGCATTTTAGTGTATGAAAGCACAGTTTGCTTCAGCTAGGCTTCAGGAGACACAAATGCTCTTGATGTCAATTCTCAATTCCATCTTTTAACTTTCAGTGATGATCTGAAGTTTAGCAGTTTGGTTTCAATACTCTCAGAATCCTATTCAACAGAGAAACAGTGAATTCCTCCTTAAATCAACTAAGTAGAAATTAAGAGCAGGTAGGCAGCAGGATAGCAGAGGTAGGAGAAAGAGCTTAGCTTGTCAAAGTCATGCTCCTAGGAATTTGTTTAGCTGTCAGCACAGATTATACACAGTTTTCGAAAGAGAAGGAGAATAAAGATTGACACAAAAATGGATAGTAACAGTATTCATATGATTTATTTTCAGAAAGTCAAGTTGCTATAAATGCATCTCCACACCTACTTATTTCAAAATAATATTTTTGTATCAAGATGGTCTCTTGGTTTTCTCTCCCTTTTTTTACAGAGGAGTGAATTCAAAATAATTGAAGACATTTCATCAGGTTTTTGTTTTCTGTCAAGTGCTTGGCTAAGACCAGTGCCCAGGAGATAGCCTTTCTGTGGGTCAATACAAAGGCTATACACACATATAAAATGAGTAAAGGTGAGTAATTTCTATCTTGTCTTCACTTCTTACAATGTTTTGTATTATGTTCTTATAAATGTATTCATTAGTTGCTAAGAGTTGTCTTTTTAATATATGCAGTGTATATGGTAGAAATCTCTGGATAAAAAGTCGAAGACTATTATGGAAGACTTGTATAGATTTCACCAACATTTAAAACAGCTTCTTTTGCCAAGAGCATTCCTTCCTCTAGTACCAAACATTTGCTTTTAAGACATGATTGCTATCTCAGAAAAAAAAGGTTTGAAAACAATGTTTGTCTTACAAAGATAGGGCACTATCAAACGTAATGTCAGGGCATTATGTCTGAAGAGCAAAGAGAAATGCAGGGGTTTATTATCAGAACAGGAAAATAAAGCAGTAAATATCACCCTGCACACATCCTTCTTTTCAAGGTAAAATATCCACACATTCTTAGGTTAATCCTATGAAAAAAAAATTATATATTAAACATGTATATATACTAATAATTCTCTAGAGACTTGGAGGAAATCAAGAATGGTGGGAAAATATTTTACATAGAAAAACTGGTGCTTGCTTTCATCCAACTCCTGTTTCAATTCAACATATTAATCATGTGTTACTCTTGAAATGCTTAAGATGACAAATCCCTTTGCAGAACTGTGTTTGCCAATATTCTTTATATTATTAATCTGGAAATAACAACCTCCAGACAACCATATTGGATGACTAGTAAAACATTTGATGTATCCAAAAAATCAAACAACTCCAGTGGGTTCTGTACTAGGAACAAAAGCCATTTGAGCATATGCTATTTATGTTAATTGGAGAAGTTGCTATCTGACAATACTTACACCACGTCTGTGCCAAATTCAGAAAGACAAAAGTTGTCTCTCCAAGAGCTATTAATACGTTGCTGTGCCTTTTGGGATGGCTGTTTAAATTTAAAGACACTTTAAAAAATGAGTTATGTTTAGAGAGGCTATTTTGAAGACAGAAGCTTCATAATAAGTGAGATTTAACACAGAACAGAAATTCTGGTTGCTTTCTGAAACCAAAGAAATATGCCTTAAGGTAGGTCAAGCAGAGGACAGTTTAAAACTCACATGTTGAGAACTTTCTACCACAAAGGCAGTATAATCACCAAGTTGACAAAAATTACAACCCTGAATGTGTAATACCAGGCCCCTTTCATGATGCAAAACTGCTGAAAAGAGAGAGATGAAATGATGAAGAAATAACAGCAGCTAATTTTGAATCCAGCCAAGCCTGAAGGAAGCATATTTTCCTCTTTCCATGAAACTCTTGAAATGGTGGGGTGCTGTAAGAGCTCTCTGCAGTGAACAGGCAATAACAGATGCCACTCCCTTCCTGGGCTCTGCAGAGCTCATCAAAGCTTCTCACTACAGAAAAGCCACCTACAAACACAACGTGCAGCTTGGAAGCAACTCTCCGTGTCACATGGTATCTGCACTATGGTGACTTCATGGGGATTATTTTAATATGGATGAGATAATTCAAAATCATTAATTATTACAAAAGTTTAAATTTTACTTTTTGTTGAAATAATTGAAATGGATATTAAAATAAGACCAAAATTCAAAGTTATGGTAAGTTCTCCTGTAAAATATCTGAATACTTAATCCTAAAAATCTAGAATAAATATTGGAAGTAACAGCTGTAAACAAGAGAAAAGGGACATAAGTGAAATAGAAGAATTCTCTATATGCGTAGATTTTTTCATTGCTAAAATTTTACCCCTGAACTATTTTCCTGAAAGGTGATAGGTCATATCAAGAATTTAGGAAACCATTCTTCTCAGTATCTGGCACATAAACTGGAAAGCACCCTCTTATTGGTATGTAGGCTCACTGTACTGTGTGCCTGATCTTTTAGGAGTGCAACACACTCAAAATGGTATCTAAAAGATACAATATGCTAATAAATGCTTCATTCTGCCCAGATAAAAATGGTAAGGACACAGAGGTCTTCATTCTCCATCTTATTGCCCCAATGTTGCTTCTCATAGTCATTTTTTTGAATATTTTGTTTCGGTGGTCACATCATTACGGGTCTTTGACAAAACTATTGGGGAAGCAGGAGGTTTGAAATGTTTTAAGAGTCGAATTATAACCTAGCCCTGCCATTGACAGAGAATAATAATTCAGTTAATTATTACTTACTTGTAGCATGGGCCATAGTTTCATTATTTGGATAGATTTAATGAAATTTACCTCCTTATTTTTTGGAGCTGATTAAAATTAGAACCCATTGCAGAGCTCAGGGGTATTTAGCTGTAGTTCACCATGGAAATGCACCTGTGAAGTCACCTGTTCTCATTCTGCTTGAACAGACACCTTCCTCTATGGGTGCATAAACCATTTTGAACACAGTTTTTTTTTCTGAAAAAAGGGAGAACCCCAAGCTCCCTGCGTCATGGATAGCATTGTGTCAGCACAGAAGGTGCACTCATTTTGCTGGGGCTGTGATGAGCTGCATTCTCAATGACAGCAATCCAGTAACATGCTTTATTATACATAAGCCACCAAAATAATGATAATTATTGAAGAATAACAGATGTCAGATGTGCTTTAATTATAGTTTTGTATAGAAAGGTCATGTTGTACTTTAGTTTGCCATGGGCAAGTCTCCTCAAATACACAAAATACAAGACATATAGTACTATTGTTTTTTCTATGAGATCATAGTAAATCACAATTTTGCTGTATTAAAAGAATCTTATGTTAAATTATACCTTATCCCTTAATTTCAAAAGCTTATTGAGTGTTTACTTGCATAAAGTCTGTGCAAGATTACAGAGGCAATCTTTCAAACCAACAATACTGCCAATTATATTACCTAAAGAGCTGAAAATATATTATGGAGCAAATCCACAGATGTCCATAAAAGCCCAACAGAGAACTGTCATCATGTTTTAAATACTGTAATACTTGTGTGCAAATGAATTAGACAACTCCACAACATGTCACCAGGCTAGTAACAGACATTGTTAACAACTACTTGGTGGTAGTAGTTAGTAGTGATTAACTGCTAATCTAATTAATTGAAAATTCACTTGGGCCTGGATTCATCTGTTGTAACTGTAGTCAATTTAATGAGATACTCAAGTTAGAAGATTAGATGTGAGGAGTAATCTGTACAGTTAGTGGAAATACCTCAGCCATCCTAAGCTTTAGGTGGTTATTTCACAATTAAAAGGTGTCAATCTTCTTCCATCACCTCTAAGGAGAAGAAACTCATTCAGGTGACTAAGCTGCAGATGTGGGGATTATGTGGAATTGAAACACCTCTGCCACAGTAAGTGATAATTAAAAACCCTACTTAATCTGCTGGGCATCTAATTAAATGATGTTGAGCTGTTGATCACATAGAGAGACATCACTGTGTCAACTGAAATGAAATCATCTTACGCTTAAACAATTTGGGTGGAAAACTCTGAGAGTTCAAGCATTTGAGAGGTTTGGTGGCCACACCAAATGTTTGCTGCAGCTACACTAAGCTCAGAAATTACATAGTTGAAGAGAATGCATTTGAGGTTGTTTGTACACTTAGTGTCTTTGTTATTAACTGCAATGATTATTTGGATTCACTTTGCAGAGCGAGCAGTGATGTGGTGACCAATAGTGCAATCTGTAGACAGATTTTAGGGCTAGTTAGCACGAGAAGGCTGCTGTTCCTAGGCTGTCCTTGCCACTGCTTGGTTATTGTGAGGTATGGACAGCCTGTTCCTGATTTATCAGATTGTCACTTTTGTCACTGCCTCGGTGGTCTCTGTGGTGAATACCTAACATTGGAAACCAAGATATTGCCCTCTGGTGTTGCAAATTGCTGGCCCAGAAGACATAGTGGCCACATAGTTCGTATTCACAACGAGGAAGTACTCGAGGATTACACTGATCTCAGAATAAAACTTATCCAAGAAGAGTTGGGATTATAAAGAAAATTTTATGCTATTTTTAATTCTTTACAGCTTTGACTTAACTCTAGAAGCATATTGCTCAACAGGATTTTGATCTGACAGTTAGTACTTGGGTTCTGAAAAATTCTGGAAATACAAGTAATGCTTAAATCATGCAGAAGCCAGAGTATAGCTTAGTATGTACTGATGGCAAGAAGTGAATTAGCCCATGAGCACACTGTCTCGGTCTCATATATTTTGTTTTGGCTCATTATTTGTTTCAGCACACAGAGTACCATGTAGTTGTAACAGCTGTAGCAAAGCACAAGGCTCAGAAGCACAGAAAGAGTAAGAAAAGGGAACTCAAAGAGATTCTTCAGTGGTCTGTGATCCCTCCCTCAGGCTCTGCTCCCTGCCCCAAGGATTGTTTATGCACTTTGGCATTGAAGAATCCACAAATAAAATACAAAAGCAGTATTTGAGCTGGCCTCTTCCTGGGCCAGGCTGTGTGTTATGGGGCTGTGAGTTACATTCCCAGTTGTTTACTCTCTTCTTCTTTCTGGCCCTCTCAGTCTTGTTTTTCTTTCTGCACAGTGGTGCAACTTCAACAGAACAGCAGTGAGTAAACTTCTATAATTCTTGCCTTAAACCAGGAAATGAAGGCACAGCTTCATTCAATATATGCAAGATATTTTGAGCTTCCTCTGAAAGTCCTCTGTTAAAGAAAAGGTGGACAGAAACTGACACCTTCCTTTTCAGCTGAATTTTCAAAGAGAACTAGAAGACAGCATCCAAACACAGAGTGGCAGCTCAGGCACTGAAGCCCTTCAGGCTGTAAATGCCAGTCTTTCACAAACACCAGCTTTAGAACTTTCCTGAACTGCCGAAAGCTGGAACAGAAGTACGAATTTCTCTCTGCCTCCAGCCTTTCCTCCTAGCTCTCTGGCTGGCTGAGGCATCCTCAGTTCAGATGAAATTTCACAAGGCCAGCTCATAGTTGTAAATCCCAGCCAGCAGTCTAACTCTTTCCACTTGTGATGCCCAGAACAGGCAGTTTCTGGAATATGTCAAATCTAGTCATAGCTGACTAAGACCTCAGTGCTGAGTTGTCTGCTCTCTCTTTTCTCTATAATTCTGTTATTTTGGCATCGGCATGACAGAATCACAGCTCTAGTCCACTGTGTTGGTGTAGTTTTTGGGGGTTTCTCTAGCTGCTCATCAGTGGCTTATTCTAAAACACTGAGAGACGACCTGGAGAAGTGAGGTGCAAATCTAAGCTCTGTCCTACTGCCTCTCCCCTCGAGGGCAGTAACCGTAGCAGAGAGCAAGGACAGCCAGTTGGAGAAAGAAGTATTTTAATTTACTGCAGCTATACTTACCTTTACTCTTGATGTCTACAAACCCTGGCTTGTACAAAATCTCTGGTGCCATCACAATCAAAAATGCAGCTTGCTACAGTGAATCTATGGCTTAGAGGACTTTCCTTCCTGATTTTAAGTAAAACAAACAGATCTCATCCACTAGCAAAATGGTCAGGAGTTTGCCAAATGTCAGATCCTAGAGGGAAAAATTTGTTATCATAGAGAAGTATTTTTTTCTCTGTTGGTGCAGTCAGCACATTCAGAGAGTGTCACCAGAAGTGACCATTTTCACAGCTTTTGGCCTGAGATGCTGCTGCCAGTCAGGGAAGGAAAATTCTGCAGTATGATATAAAGCAGAGCTCTGTTACACCATAAGAAAATAACAGCTTTGATTGCTTTTATTGAGGATAAATTGTAGAGCTGGAATACCCTGCTGCTTTCCACAGAATCAGATTAAAAGAGAGATCATCTGGCAAAAAAGTACTAGACTGGCATCTCTTGAGTAGATGATGTTGATTTAATGCTGTTAAAGTCAGTCAAGAGACTAGAAACTTCAGATAAGACAGAAGAGTGACAAGTGTTTGTAATGAGTTCCTACTTCATTTCTGAGTGGTTTGGAGCTTAGAAGTAAACTTCCAGGTGTTTCAAAGACAATTTTTTTCCCCAAAATTTACCATAAATTCAGGAAAGAAGAAAAGGAGTTCTCAGTAATACATATGTGCAGACAATAAATGGATTATGCTGAACTTATATACATAAGGACCATTCAAAATATAACAGACTGCTCTTGAAAGACAAGGCATATCCTTCTTATTTGCAATATATAACCTCTCCACTGGCTTTGTGTCTTATTCTTCCTGAAGTAATTTTGCTTTAGAAAGGTTATTCAGGAAATAACAGCACTGAAGAAAGGAAAGTGATGTATTGGTCTGTGAGTCACATAAAATGTAATTTTGGCTTCAACATCTGAAGCTTTTAGGTACTTTAAAAACCTCTGAAGCTTTATGGTGGCATTAGACCTGGCATAGAAACCTGAACAGGGACTTTCTGTGATACTATTTCTCTAAACAGACTAAAGATTTTGTGAGTGATTAAGGAAATATTAATAATGGCTCAAATCTTCAGTGGTATGTAGGTGTCAAATCCCCATTAAATAAGATTTGAGTAAAAGACATAAGTACCTTTAAAGATATGAGATCATATTTTTGTACAGTGAACCCCAACTTACGCTATCTGCTCCTACTCAGATTTTGAACCATGTGTGAGAATGCATTTCTCAATCACTTTTCTCTGCTTAGCATGACACCACCTTTGCCATTTTATTTATTTCCATGTGTGCTTGCAGGGTGTTTTTAATCCGTGCCAAGTACCAGAGCTGGGCTGGTCCTGCAGTGCCCCTCTGTGTCTGTGGGACCCAGGGCAGTGCAGGGTAATTGCTCCCTCAGCTCCTGGTGTCCCACCAGGGAAAACTGTCTCTGAGCAAACTTTGGAGTGCACTGTATCTGTGAGTGCATTGCACCATTAAACCAAGCATTAAACTACTGGTTTTAATTCAGTCATCTACTGCTTTTGTCACTAATAGGGATAATTTTAATTAATTGTAATATTTTAATCCTCTGTTATTAGCTCAGATTTAAGAAACCATGTGGGAACAGGGTGGATAGAATACAGAAAAAGGAAGAAAGGAAAACCATAGTGTTGCATAAAACTTACAGGAGAAGCAGAATAATGCTCTGAAGCTGATTCAGCAGGTATTTTGACTTCAGAACGAGTTTTGGCAGGCAGATTGGGCACCTAATAACCCTAAACCAATATGTCCTGTTCCATTAAGGAGTGCTTCATGCCATCAGAGGCAGGGAATTTACAGAACTGAGTGCTGGAGGAACTGAACTTTCTCTGAGGAAACTAAACTGAACATGGCCTGAAAAGCAGAAATTTTACTTCTAAGTTATACAAAGCCACAGAACCAGTTCCTGCAAATCTGGGCTACAAATTATTGCTTACTCAGGAAACATCTCATCCTGCTTGGTATATTCACCCAGAAACTCATGAAATATTATTTCCTTTTCTAAGTCTTTGGAACAGACAACAAACATAATCACCAGCTCTTTTCACCCTTATCTCAGAACATGAACAATAGGTTTTCAACAATAAAATGTTAGAGGAAGCGGCAACTGAAAATAATACTCAAAGCCATGTTCAGTTAAATTTTAACTTTAAACTATATGACATTTTTCTTTCTGATTTAGTTACAGATGTGAATACCTCTGCTAGTAAAATAAAAGTTTTATTTCCCTGTGATTCAATACAGAGTTCTTTTCAGGCGTACAAAATGTCAGTTTTCATTTTTTGGTGATACTACCATTGCTCCGTTTACCATTTTTCTTTGAATTCTCAGGTACTTAATTATATATTTTTTGTAAAAGCCAGTAGGAAAGTATGCACTCTTGTCAATAAGAACTGTTTATAAAAAACGTCAGTAAAAATTCTGAGAAGGCAGAAAATATCAGGGCAAAAATTTCCACTATAAGTTTATGAAAATTGAAAGTGTTGGCAATTTTAATGTGTTTTGGGATTTTTTAAAGGCTTGGCTTTAAATGAATAACAATCCAGTGCACAGTGTCTGGCTATCTTCATAATGTTTCTAATGATACAGCTTTATGTTGGTCTGACATTCTCAAAGAAATATTTTGTGTACCACAAAGCATTTGCAGGCAATTTATCCCCAAAAGAAACAAAACACCTGTTGGCACAGCAACAGTGAGATGGGATGAGTTCAGTAAATCTGCAAGTTTTTTAATTAACACAAAAATAGCATTATGTCTGTGTAGAACATCTTTAAATTAAAATTTTGTAGGGATGTATAATACCATTTATTCAACTAATTGAGAAAAAAATGGCAATGGCTCATGAGCCCATTTTCAAGTCTGCATAAGAACTCGGAAAATTCTTAGTTAAGTATAATCCTGAAGAATGCCTGTGAGTCTTTTTTCTCTGAAGATATATCCATTTGCAAAACCTCAGTCAAAGCTTCTTAAACTCTCTCATGCAGTGTCACACTTGTAGAAAAAGAAAAGCATTACTGCTGAAAATCCTGTACTATAATAACACAAAAAAACCCAAGAGAGGACATACTATTTTGACATAAATGAGAATAGAGTGGTGCTAGTTTTAAGCAAAAACAACCCTGTAGGAGAAGTTTCATAAGGGAGTAGTAAAGGATTAAGTCTGCAATGTAGCCTTTGACTTCTGGTATTCTGTGAATTTATTTGATTTATTTGATATTTATTTTATTTATTTTATATTCTATAGTATTATTTAATTTTCCTTTTCTTCTCTTGGATTCATGTTTGGAAAAAAAAAAGTGAGGTCCTTTTCACCAAATTCTCTAATTTGTGGAATGAACACACCAGTACATTTCTTTACCAGTGTTACAAGGAGACCAAATAATATGAAAAGAACAACCTAAACGCTCTGTTCTTCAAGGGATACAAAAAGCAATGAGAACAGGACCTAAATCACACTATCATCTGGAGAAGAATAATAAATATATTCATAAAGTCTCTGCACTAAGTGACTGAACACATAGCTCAATCTTAACAACAGAATTACAAAACACAATAAAACTTATTCTCATAACACATCAAAGGAGAAGACCAAAGAGACAGAACAAGCAGACACATTTTCATTATTAGATGTTGAGTACTCGAGTATGATGTTTAGAGAAACATATTTGGAGAAAGAGATGTGAATAGGGAAACATTTCTCACAGCAATGAAAACATTACAATTTGAATTCAGTAACAGCAAACAAAACAACCAAGCAGTCTGGGCAGGATTTGAAATGTGAACTGTGTTAATGTTAGAAGCATATTATTTCTTTGATGTTTTACTCCTGAATATTTTGGAAACCAAGGAAGTCATCATGACTATTTTTCAGGCTAAGGAGACCACTTGCATGCATAATAATGTCTTTACCTGAACAAATAGAAGGGTTTTCATTTGTCTGTCCATTTTTTCAGCAGTACTTATGATATACAAAGAAATAAAAATGTTAAGTTACTGTCTTCTAGGCTACGTTTAACCTGCCACATAGAGACTCAGTTGTTCAGAGGAGAATTCTTTAAAGAACGGTAACATTTGAAAGCAGATAGTTCATATAATTGTTAATCAAAAATCGATTATATCGTCAGAAGCATTAAAGCATATTACTGAATAATGAAACTTAAAAAACCCCAACAACCCAAACCAACCCAAACCAAACCAAACCACTTTATTAATTTTCCATTTATTCATGTAATAATTGCAGCTATCACTGCTGGATAGATTGTTGCTGTCTATTTTTTATTTGAGGAATTCAGTTAGCTATTCAAATAAGTGAGCACCACATTTCATAGCCCTATATTCTCTCTTCCCCTACAGTCTACTATTTTTCTTACAATTCTCTATCTTTGTTGCACATACTTGTCTTTGTAGTTCCAATAATGGAAATTCTTACTGATTCTTCAAATGCTCAAATAAAAACAAAATTGTTCACTAGACAAATAAAACAATATTTTCATTCTTTAGAAACACTCTCTACGATCACAAGAAAGCATATGATATGGATATGATAAACAAGGTCTGGTTAAAGTATTATGAATTTTCTTTTGTAAGTTCTGTACAGAGGTCATTGGTACAAAATGTTGTTCTGTCATATGACACTGCCCAGTGTTTCTTCACTCATCAAAGAGATGCTGTTACGTTATCCTTTCACTAAATTCTTACATTATAAATTATGTGAATGACATTGAGGTAGATTTAGCTATTAATTCCCTGAAAAAATCAAGCCTTTGTAGCATACTGCAGTGGCATCTGTAATTTTTTATGATTTCAGTTTCTTAAAAATGGAACCAAATAATTTGTAAAGCATTTATTGATCTTTACAGGGGCTTATTGACCTTCAGAAGGTCTTGGTGACTTAGGAGGAAAAATGACATTGAAAGAAAACAAAGACAAAAACAAGTGCCCCCAAATGAAACAGAGTAAAGAGAAAGAGAAATGCACAACCTCAGTGATTACAGATGTCAGCAATGAGAATCTCCATTCCTTTGCACTTGGGATTGGCTCCTCCTTCTCACTGAGCAAAGAGGCAGAAGATCCTTGATTTAAGATAAATCAGTTTTATCATCCACTTAAAAACAAGAAATAAAAATAATAGCAGAAAAATGAAAACCAAAAGAACGAAAATAAAACAGTGGTTCTAGCACTGCAGCATGACTTTTGTTTAGAGAGGAAAAAGGAAAGTGTTCATGTAAACCTTCCTCTTATCTTTGCCTTTGCACATTGAGATCCTCTGGGGCAAGCAGGCACAAAGAGCCAGGGAAAGCAGCAGGGAGTCATATACAGGAGCCTGCTTCAGTCAGCACAGATCACCCGATCATCAATTCATCCTTCTCATCCTGAGACATGAGAAAAGGTGCTGCACTTGCCTTCTGGCATCTCTTTGGAGGGATGATTGAAACAGAAATGGACACAGACATATCTGAGAGAGAAAAATAAATACACGTCTTCCTCTTGTAAGACCTTTTTCCAGAAAAAAAAAAGAAATCTAAAGTAAAAGCTAGATAAATTCAGCTATTAACACAGAAAGTAAAATTTACTTAACTGTGTAAACAAGAAATCCAAAACCTGAAAATTAAAACCAATGGTAGTAATGCACTGAGTGAACGCTGGATTTCTTTGTTGGTAAAATTCTTACACATTTTGCTTTTCCTTGTCATTATATAACACTGGATGAAACCACGAGGGAAGAGCTCCAGAACCATGAAAAATGGCATAGAAAACAAAGGATAAAACAAAAGTACAGGTTATGGGGTTAATACCCTACTGATCATCTACAAAATTTGACGGCTTAGAGAGGTGGGCAATCACCAACTGTATGGAGTTTAACAAGGGCAAGTGCCAGATTCTGAACCTGTGAAGGGGCAGCCCTGGTTGTGTGCATAGACTGGGGAATGAGAGGCTGGAGAGCAGCACTGAAGAAAGGGATGTGTTGCCTGGTCATTGACAAGTTGAACATGAGCCAGCGGTGCCCTGGGCCAGGAGAGCCGACTGTCCTGGGGGCATCAGGCCCAGCACGGCCAGCCGGGAAAGGGAGGGGATTGTCCCCTCTGCTCTGGGCTGGGGCGGCCTCACCTCCACTGCTGGGGGCAGTTTTGGGCACCACAATATAAAAAAGACATAATATTAAAGAACATCCAAAGGAAGGCCCGGAGGATGGGGAAGGGTGTGCAGGGGAAGGTGTATGAAGAGTGGCTGAGGGCATTTGGTCTGTTCAACCTGGAGGAGACTGAGGGCCGACCTCATCACAATCTGCAACTTCCTCGTGAGGGGAAAAGAAGGGGCAGGCACTGATCTCTTCTGTCTAGTGACGAGTGACAGGACGAGTGACAGGACCCAAGGGAATTGCCTGAAGTTGTGTCAGGGGAGGTTTAGGTTGCATATTAGAAAAAGGTTATTCAGGCAGAGAGTGGCTGGGCACTGGAGCAGGCTCCCCAGGGAAATGGTCACAGCTCCAAGCTGACAGAGTTTAGGAAGTGCTTGGACAACTCTCTCAGGCACATGGTGTGACTCCTGGGGATGGTGCTGTGCAGGGCCAGGAGATGGACTTCCATGATCCTTGTGGGTCCCTTCCAACTCAGGATATTCTATGATTTTATGATTCTGCGATTACAGTTGCTAGCAATTGTTCTCAGTCTGTTACCCTGAAAAATTGTTTTTATGCAAGAGTATTTATTTGCATAGCATTGCATCGTGTTGCAAACACCACCCTTCCCATACAACAAACTGTAAAAGATACGAAATGAGTCACAAGCCTTTTCCCCAGTGGGCAAAACTTGCATTACCAATGTGGAGATCATGTTTTCACACTGCTGACCTATGAGAAAATTACATTTTAAAAGCTTCAACACTCAGATTTTAAGTGACTATTAGGGCTAAGACAGTCTCATATTAGAAAAAAGTATTCCTCCTGAATTTGGTCTCTACCTCAGTCAATCCTCAGTTGATTGATCATTTTATCCTGTTGAAGAAATATTTCTAATCCTGTGGAACTGAGGAAAAATTGACATATAATTATAAAATAACCACGAAAACCAAAGGCAAATGAAAGATTGCCTTCCTAAATAAGAGGCATTCGAATATAACTTGCACATCACCTCAAGACACTGTTCACTGTCATTGGAGATAATCATATTCTTTAACCTTTAAAGCTGAGATATGTACCATCTTTTGATTTCGAGTTGAATAAAGACACGAGAATATAAAACAGGATTTAGGAGGACACTAGGAATTCTAAAGCCAAAATGATGACCTGAAAAGGTTTGGTGACAGGCATGGTGACAGGCATGGTGACAGGCATGGTGATGGGCTGTCCTCAGAAGAGCAGGGACAGGTGACTGAGGAACAGCAATGCAGTGCAAACTGAGAGCAGAGAGACCTGAGGAATCAGCTTTCTGGGTGTCCAAAGTCTTACAGAAACCAAAAAGGGACATTTGAGCTCACCAGCTACAGAACTCCTGGCCTATGCTCCCTCTGTCTCTGGTCTGGATGAAAGTTTACTACACACCCAGATGACAGAATTGCAGCCAAGTAAATTCCTTGACTAAAGGGCTGCTTAACCTGATTCTTCCTGCCCTATCCCTGGAGTATCAGAGAAGCCTGGAGAGGTGTCAGTGCTGTGGTTATGCTCTATGGATTCTTCCTGAGGAATCATCTCCAGGCTCAGAGTTCTCAGAAACAGTTATTTTTTGGCACCAAACCTGTAAAATGGATGTTGTTGCTGAATCTATCTCTGACTCAATGTCAAGTTAGAGAAGAGTAAACAAGAAATCAGGTCTGCCTGGAGCCCAGAGGAGCTGTTCAAAGCCTCAGTTCTCATCTCTGAATAGCAGCAAAATACTTCTCTTCGAAAACATTTCTCCGTATACATAAAGAAAGATCCAGGAGGTGAAGAAGCAGGAGCACGGTGGTTAAAGTATCCTTGTAGATGCAGAATCCTGAGATTCCTGCCTTCAGCACTGAAGCAGCTCTGCCATAGAAATAAATCTTCCAAATTTATGGGAAAGGTGCTTTGGAGATCATGTAACATCAATGAATACCATCTCCATTTTCACTTCTTCCTTTTTGTGAAACTCTGCAAGATCACACTGAAAGAGGTTACAAATGTGGGAGTGTGTCTCTTGGTCAGGATCTTACTTTAAGTACCTCCAGGTACGACTAACCCCAGGAAAATACACAGTTTTAATGAAGTCAGGATGACATCGTAGTTCTTTTTAATTAGAGAATTCATTTCTGATACATTTAGCAGGTACAGTCAGATCATCTAAAAGCATGTATTAAACATAAAACCACAGTACTTACTAGCACTATCTATAGTAATTTTTCTTTTGTTTCACTGATTTCTCATCAAATGTGTTGTTCACAGTAGTTGCTGACATTTCCTGGCACTTGTCATGTGTTGTACACTGACACAGGTCAGCAGATTTTCTTGTAATCCAGATGAAACTTCAGCCACAGCCTGGGGTTTTTGGTGCACTTGGGGCACACAGCTTCAGAACTGGGGGACTTCAGAAACTACACAGCACAAAGCTTGACTTTTATCAGCAACAATTGTAGTATATTTTCACTTATTTCACTCTCTGATATACAAAGGCAGGTCCTCCAGCTCAACAAATGCTGGCAAAGCTAATTAATTAACACACAGAGCAAAACTGTCAGAACTTAGTGGTGAGACCAATTCCACAAATTCCAAGGTGTGAAGGTGTAACAGTGAAATTTAAGCTACAAAAACAATATACCAAGAGATAACGTAGTGATAAGAAAACAATACCCTGGGATCTTGAGAGCTGGCTAAAAGTATTAAAAGAATTTTTTAAAAAGCCATGAAAAATCCAACAATTCTTAATCTGCATCACTGCCATCAGCTTAATTTATAATTTGGCTTTCTGGGTATAAGTTTGAACAATGTTCTTTGATGAGTCTGCATCTATTCTAATAGAAAAAAAGATTAGTTTTTGGTTTTTTAATACTTGCTTCTTTTGATGATTAAAGGCTTTATTTCTTTACTGAAATCCAGCTTTTCTTCACTATCCTATTGGAACAAGAGCTGAAACCAGCCACAAGGGACCAGCAGAGATTATCCCCTGCTCTAAGAGCTGTTGGTCCAGGCTTGGCTCTTACCCCTTGAATCGAATTCTTTTAAGTTCCTTTAGAGAACCAGATGGAAATTTATAAGAGCCAAGAATATTAAGGACATCACAGTGAGACAAAATTTAGGATGACTGAGCACAAAGTGCCTTCCCTACCCTTGCTGAGGATCAGAGCTGGCATGCAAAGAGGTCAGTACTCAGACTCCACCTGGATCAATAAGCAACAATAAACTCAATGGCACCATGTGTTCCCAGTAGCAGCCAAGCTTGCTAAGAACACTGCAAAGGACAGGAGAGGTTTGGGGCCTTTTATAAATGTTCAGCTTTATGTTCCCATCCTCTGAATCACTCAGAATTCTGAAGGACTTCTCATGTAGAAACTCAGTTAAAGTTTCAAATATTCTGGTTTCACTCTCATAAGTACCAATATCCTCTGGACTGTAAGCTGTAAGATCTCAAGCTGTTCTGTATCTACGGTGAAATGAAGACTTTTGCTGGTGCTTCAGAGTGTCTTGTTATCCCATGCTTGCTATATGAATGCGTGAATTTTCAGATTCTTAGAAAAAATTACAACTAAAACTCCATAAGCTGTCTTCAAAAAA
>VZRO01003393.1:304214-370539 GCA_013397915.1 Daphoenositta chrysoptera | reverse complement strand
AAAAAAAAAAAATCTGGTTATTCCACCCTAACTGAAACATTTTAGCTTCAGTAAATTATAAAGAAAAATCTATAAACAATTGAGATATATATATGTATATATGTATTTAGTTTTAGAACGTTGATTCAAAACAAAAAAAACAAAACACCTAGTTTATAAACCATCAAAATGAACTATTTCCTATTAGAAAATAGTATTTATGGTGGGGTGGAGCTATTTGACAAACTTGGCATAACATCACAAATAGCTGCAGTCAATCAAAAATAGTGGTTTTGGATAATTGAGGTATTTGCGTTTTTATAAAAATTACTCACTGATCTTCTCTACTGATTGCTTAAACCTAAGGTATTTATATATTTATTTCATTTGTTTTTTTGTGATATTGTTCCAATTCTCTTGGGATTGCTTTGAAGTCTGATGATCTCTATTGCGGGCAAGGTTGGCTTGAAATTTGTACTCTATTTGTGCTTCAGAAAGTAACAATAAAGGCATGTCTAAATGAAGGATTATTTTTTCCAAATTTTTTTTTTAAAGTTTAAACACAAAGATTAGTAGCTTTAGATATGATTTTATACACTACATTTATTCTCAGAGAGCACATTTCCCATCTTGCATGAATTACGGATACCTGTTCCTCATTCAGGCTGGCTTTTGCTCCCCTCAGGGTTCAAGACCCTGTATCCTGTGTGGCTGCTGCCCACAAACTTACATGTATTATAATTACTGTAGATGGGATGAACCCAAATAACCCCCCCTTAAGCAGATCAACTATTAATGACTTCCTGGAGATTCCAAACTCACTCCCATTAAATATTAATTGTAAAACAACCTATTACCCTACTGAGAGCAAGAATAATACCTCCTTAGTGACCTCACGCATTCCGACGAGAGCTAATTCAAGACTGATGGGAAACAGTGGAGCTCAGTGGAGAACAAAGGTGCACAGTGAGACTTTGTGATGCCAGTTGCACCACAAAGAAACCTCTGTGGCTGCAGTTTACTTTGCTGTTATCAGCTGATAGCGCTCTTCACCTCTATATGCAAAGTCACCTGTATGCAAAGTCAGCTCTGTATGTAAAGGACCCAAACACTTCTAAAGGGCAGAACACAGAACTTCTGGATACTCAGTTAGTTATTAAGTGTTAAACTGTCTCCCCTTTCTCTGTTCCACAACTTTTACCAAGACTGGGTCCTTTATTTTTCATATAAAGGAGACAAATGCAACCTCATGCAGCTCACGGGGTACAGCTGGATTTTGCCATGAAATTCACATCTTTATGGAGAGGTAGAAAAGGAATCAACTGCCCACAAAATGACAGTCTAAAATCCTGGCCTGTTCCCTGTCCTGGAGCAAAAGGCTATGTGGCCACAGGCACAGCCACACACACCAGCCCATCATCCCCAGGTGGAGATTTAGCCCTGAGCCCACCTGTGGGGCCAGTTAGCCCTTCATCCTATCACACCTGCTGCTCTTCTTCCTGGGGCTCCAGCCAAGCCTCCCACAGCATCAGTGAGTTTGATATTGCAAGAATCTCGGACTGTGATTGACATCCAAATGCCCCACTGCTTTTGTCTGATGCACTGTTGATGCCTCTGGTATGTGTGTCCTAGAGAGAGCAGAGGGTTCTGAAAGGTTATGTTTGCCATGCTGAGGAAAATCTTCCATCCAGGTGGGAGACCAGGGTGCTGTGATCTCTGCTTGGCAAAAAAACAGACAAAGAGGAAATAAAAAATAGAGGAGGGGTGATAAATAAGCCGTAGGCCTGAAGCCACTGTAATTGAAGAAAATACAAAGCACAGTGTCACATACACGTAGAGAGTTCTGAATTTCCTTTATACCTTCACTGAATATATGAAGGGTGAAAATAAGGGTTTGAGGAAGGCAGAAGTCGGCCAGCAACAGAAAAGTGATATGCTATGACAAAAATACCTCTTCTCTAAACTAGCAGAATTAACCTCATAATAAATCCACTGTGATGAGCTCGAGGGATGCAGCACTACAGCTGAGAAACAGTGTACTTGGATATTTTAAGTTAATAAGATTTTGTGGCACCTGGAGGTCGACTCCTCAACAGTGATGCCAAATGCAGCAGCACTTAACAGTGGGTGCTTCCGACCCACTGGCACCAAGAGTTTATGGTTAAAAATTTTATTGTGTGTTTTCCAAGCCTGCTATTTGATTAATGCACTGGCCTTGCAGTATTGAATGAAGCTTTAAGTGAATTTAAGATCCACTATCTCAAAGGGCAATAGAGTCAAGCTATTTCAAAACTATTTCATATAAATAAATAAATAAATAAATAGAACCGAACACATTTCCTCGTGTTAGAAAATCTCAGTACCAAGTTTTCCTTATAGATTCTGAACAAAATCAGTTCTTTTTTTAAATCTGTCCCTCAAATTAGACCTAAAATTAGCAATTTCCCAAATACTATCTGTAAGACCTAGATGCCAGGTTTCCATAAAGCATGAGGAATCTACAATTCACCACTATAATATGTATTTAGAAGACTTTTAAAAAGGCAGTCTTAAAGCACTGGTAAACCAAGTAGGATGTGTTAAACAAGACATTTATTGTGATTTGGTTGCATAATCAACAGAAATTAATAAAAAGTTGTGCTTGACAAAATGGCATTCCAACTATGTCTGGATAGGACCAAGTTTTTCACAGGTTCACTGAGATGCACCATTTCCTCTTCTGGTATAACGTATCTCCCAGGCATATCAATGGTTTTACAGGTAACTATGCCCAAATAAAGAAAAATAATCTAGTCCTAGTGTTTAAAAAGATGTACAGAAGCAGTAATATAATATCATTTAACTTTAAAGTCCATGTAAGGAGCAAACTACATAATGAGGATTAAAGTAACAAATTAAGAAACCTCAGATAGGAAATGGAGAGGAATAGCAATGGTTGGTAAATTTTCTTAATAACAAGAAAGGAAAATCTATCCCTTACTCAGCTGTGAAGGAAACAAAGCATTCAAATCCATTTACAATGAAAAAAATGGAAGACATCTGCAGAAAAATGAAAGGTTTGCCAATCAAACAGCAGGAGAGAATAAACAAAATCCAATTGTCTTAGAGGAAGCTGCTGGGAAACTTTCTCTCTGAGCATATCTATTACTTTTCATAATTAACAGACACTTGAAACTTTTATAAATTTAAAAGGACTGGAGGAGTGACACAATTAAAAAACTGAATAAAAGCAGGGGCTCTGGGAATCTGAGAGCACTTAGATAGCAATCCTGGAAAAAAAAATATGGAACTAATTTGAGACTGCCAGTTAAATTTAGAGACTATGGAACTCTTCACCATCAGTCAGCATGAATTTGTGGAAAGTAGGTTATTTCAAATCAACTATTCCTTTCTTATTTCAGGATTTCAGGCCTAAGGGATATAATCAAGCTATATTTTAATATATTTGGGATTGTCTTGGAATTATGACAATTCTGTTTCTGATTTTTGATCTCAAGATCTTGGAAGTAAAAGACACGAAAATTAATCAAAACTTGGTACCCTGATGGATCTCAAAATGCAAATCATACTGAGATAGTAGTCAGGAATGAAACCTTAACCATAGGGCCAAAGGGAATTTATTTTTGTCCCTTATTTTTATCCGACTTAAAACTACAACATTTTTACTAGCATAGTAACTGATAATATCAAGGAGTATACTTAATAGTCCTGTTACTCTTGCAGGGAGACCTGAATCACTTGGTAGATGATTACAAAGTAATATAAGTACATTCTGTATGGTCAAATATAACACAAGATAGCTAGGAACCCCGAGTACAGGTTGTACAAATTTCTGTCTTGGAAATAAGTAATTCAGAAAGGGACTTAGAGGTCATCATAGGTAATTGTCTCAACATGAGTTCACAGCACAAAGCTGTGGCAAGAAGTTCTTGTACGCTTAAAAAAACTAACTTCAAGGGGTTGACAGAAACACGGGGTTTTTTATCTTTCTGCACAGCACAGGTCATGAATTTCCTGCTATGATCATGTGGGCACATCTCTCCTAATCAGTTCCCTGCCTCTGCAGAGGCCTCAAGCTCAGACCTTGGTCTCTCCTGTCTCTTTGCCGGTGGCACACAACACCTAACTCTCCCAGTGACCGAACTTCCCATTATTTAGGCCAACCATCCAGCAGCTTTGGAGTCAGTATTGAGGTTCCTAGGTGAAAACGTAATGAAATACTGGTGTGGGTAAGGGGGATCAAGCTTCATTAGCAGAAGCCAACCCTTCAGCCTTCCCAAGCTGAGTGATAAGATGCCATGAGGCCAACTGTGCTAATACACACAGAGTTTCTCTTATCAAGGGCAGAAAGGGCTCCTGGATACACTTTGCCCTGTGATGTGGGACAGCCTACACATGGAGCTTCAGAGCGTTTGCACCTCAGAGTGTTGCTGTGGGATATTCCCCTCCCAGGGTTGGATGCAGTAAAAGGGTTACAGATTGACACCCCTTCAGTCAGATTAATCTTGTCAGCTTTAAACTCTAGAATTTGGTGATAAATAGTGCCAGTATTTATTTCATAAAATTATCCTTCTGCTAGAGACAGAAAACATCAGGCTGACAGCTCTACACTCAGCTTTACAAAATGGGTGCATAGATTTTTATACTTGACTGTAAGTTGAAATATGTGGGCAAACTCTTCAGATCAGGTTCCTTCTTTGTGGTACCCCAGTTTTTAGTCATATTAACAATTAACAATTAAGAGATTACTGTTCACGTCCCTAGGAGCTTTCATTCAGAAGCTGTTGTTTCACATATTCAAAAGGCATAGAAACAGCATTTTCAGAACAGTGCTTTATTTAGGTATCTCTTCTCTCATGTATTTGAAAAGGTGTGTTTATACAACAAAAGACGCAGACTCAGTTTTGTGACCAAATTTGAATTCAGTTAATGCCTACCAGCTCTTTCTGGGAGAGGATGTCACCTGTCTTGCTCACAGCATATCACTACTGCTCTGCATTTCTGATGACTAAGAACCCATCCCACTCCTTCCTGGAAACTCCATTTAGCCTCATCCTAAAACTTCTGACAAGTAAACTTCCAGCCTGATGAAGATAGAGAATATTTCCCCATAGGGAGACTTCCTGTCTTTCTAGGCTTGTGTCTATTCCCTACCTGTTTGGTTTATCCTTTAGCAGCTTATTATAATGTAACTCCTTAAAGTCAGATAGTATAAAAGAGGGAATTTAAAAGCATGTAATTTAAAAAAAATAATTCCTGCAGTCCTTTCATTCGCTCACTTTCCCTTAAAGGGTTGCATAAAGTGTTTAAAACTTGACATTTGTAGAAAGATCACAAGGTCACTTTTTTTCTTTTAATAAATCAGAAATTGAGAGAACATTGGGAGATAAGAGAGATAACTTGGTTAAATCATTAGCACAGTCCTCTAAAAATGTGGTTCAATACACAATCAATCATTTTTGTCTGATCTTTATTACTCTCTTAGGGCCTGAATAAAGTAGAGATGATAAAACACCTGAAGTATTATTAGGAGGAATTAATTGATCTTCATGAAGGTCTTATGCACTACAGAGATGAGGGTGTTAAAAGTCATGCCAGATGGACATTGCTTGAGTTGGTGCAAAAGAATCACAGTCATGATTCTTCCCCATTTCAGAGAAAAGGGAACCACTTGCTTCTTACAGATTACATAGACTAATTTTGCTAGAGGACAGAACCATTCAGGAAATCTGTAGTATTCAAGAATTTACTGCAAGTGCCTGGACATGGGGCTGTGAAGAGAAGAATATGGCTTCGCTTCAATCCATGGGAAATATCTCCAAGATTATATTCTTCAGGTTATTTTGAAAACAAAAATATCACTTGTTCTTTCAAAAATTTCTCTTCCTGGATGTTAGCTCTTGACTAGTTGAATTTCAAGGCATAAATATTTATGTTTATTGAATGTGAAATGCTCAGTTCAGCTCTTAGCAGCAAGATCAATGCCTCTATTGTAAAGACTCTGAAGCAGGAACCACAATGGATTTAGGGGGATGTTGCCCACTGTAGGAAAAATACACTGGGAGCAATAACTCAGTATCTGATAAAGTCTCCCACTGATCCCCCTTCACTGTGTGAAGCCCTTGCTTCTGTCCATGGGTATTTTGGTAAAGGTCCATAGACTTCACCTGAACAGACTTTACCCTATTTGGAGTCACAGATAAACATCAACAAGAACTGATGTTTATTTAATATTCCATAGGTAAAATTGCCATCCACTTCAGATGGGCCAGTCCAGAAACTGACTCCTTAAAGTCAGATAGTGTAAAAGAGGGAATTTAAAAGCATGTAATTTAAAAAAAAATAATTCCTGCAGTTCTTTCATGCTCTCACTTTCCCTTAAAGGATTGCATAAAGTGGTGGTTTGACCTGGGCTGGAGGCCAGGTGCCCACCAAAGCCGCTCTGTCATTCCCTTTCTCAGCTGCACAGGGCAGAGAAAGTATAACAAAAGATTAATGAGTTGAGAGATAAGGGCAGGGAGAGGTAACTCACTAGTTACTGTCATGGACAAAACTGACTCCACTTGAGAAAATTAGTTGAATTTACTACCTATCAAAATCAGAGCAGGATAATTACAGATAAAACCACCTAACTCTAACCCCTCCCTCCTTCATGGACTTAACTTTATTCCTGATTGACTACCTCCTCCCCTCAGTGGCACAGGGAGATGATGAATATGGGTTGCAGTCCATCACACATTTCTGTCTCTGCTTCCTCCTCAGAAGAGAACTCCTCACACCCTTCACCTGCTCCACTGTGTGGTGCCTCCCAGGGGAGATAGTCCTCCACAAGCTCATCCAGTGTGAGTCCTTCCCACAGTTCCCTGCAGTTCTTCCTGGCCTGCTCCAGCGTGGGTCCCTCTGACAGGATGTAGTCCTGCAGGAACAGGCTATTCCAGAATGGGTTCCACACGAAGTCACAAGTCCTGCCAGCAAACATGCTCCAGCGTGGGCTTCTCTCTCCAAGGGTTCACAGGTCCTGCCAGAAGGCTGCTCCAACGTGGGCTTCCCACAGGCCACAGCATCCTTCAGGCCCCAGCATGATCTGGCATGGGGTCTTCCATGGGTACAGGTGGTTCTCTACTCCTCCATGGACTTCCATGGACTTCTCTGCTCCTCCATGGACTTCCATGGACTTCCATGGGCTGCAGGTGGTTCTCTGCTCCTCCATGGACTTCCATGGACCTCAGCCTTCACCATGGGCTACAGGGATATCTCTGATCCACTGCCTGGAGCATCTCCTCCCCCAACTCTTAACTGATTTTGGGGCCTGCAGGGCTGTTCCTCTCACATATTCTCACTCCTCTCTTCTCTGGCCACAATTACTTCTGCACGATATTTTTTTCCACCTTCTTAACTGGCCTCTCCCTGAAGTTCTACCACTCTTGCTGATGGGCTCAGCCTTGGCCAGTGGTGGGTTCATCTTGGAGTTGGCTGGCATTGGGTCTGTTGGACACAGGGAAGCTTCTGGCAGCGTCTCAGAGATGCCAGTCCTGTATTTCTCCCACTACCAAAACCTTGCCACCCAAGCCCAATACACTAAGCAATCTATTTCTCATCCATAGAATATTTTGAGCCAGGAAATGCTTGTGACTCTTCTCCCAGTTTCTTCTGTGTTCATTTGTGGTGCAGCTGTGCACTGTCTTTTGGAGAACACTGTTAGTCACAACCATGAAAGCATCTCTGTTTAGTCTGTGAAGACTTAGGAAACTGACATTATTAAGCAATATTAAGGTCCACAGGACTTCAATCAGGGCTACTTCCAAATCTATGACAAATTTGAAGACTACAGGCTATCGATAAATTAGCAAGATGACTCAGAATTAGCTATAAAAATAGTATTAATTCAAATCATGCTGAACCTAAGTTTGAAGACAGAAGAATGCATGGAAGTTTAGAAAATTATAATATTCTATAACATATACAAGCTGAAAGAAAGCAATTATATTCCATGATTTTATTAAATTGCACAGCAATTTAAAATACAATTACATTTTAAATGAACAATTGAAAAGAATAATTATATTTCATTATGTCAGCTGGGTTGCTCAGATGAACACTGTATACTGCTGGATAGATGCAGTGGCTTAATGTGATCAGCTTAAGGAAATCATGATTATCAGCCCCATATTATGGAAGATATTACTGCTGCTGGCAACTGACATATTTAAACCTCATTAGTTGCAAATGGGATAGAAATTGGGGAGAAAAATAGATGAAAAGGTAACACTTATACCTCAAAACATGTTTTTTCAACTCAATTCACCAAGAAATGGAACTTTTTAAGTATTTGATTATATAGCTAAAGATGAGTGGAGCTGCTTTAGAATACCATGATTTGCTAAAGCACCCATTCTGCAGCCCTTTGATCATCTCCATGGTGCTCCTTTGGATCCTCTTCAATCTCTCTGTGTCTTTCTCAAATTGTGGGGACACGGTTAGAATCATAGAACCATAGAATATCCTGAGTTGGAAGGGACCCACAAGGATCATCAGGTCCAGCTTCTGGCGCTGCACAGCACCGTCCCCAGGAGTCACAGCAGTGGCTGAGAATATTGTCTAAAAGCTGGTTGGACTCTGTCAGGTTTGGTGCTGTGACTACTCCCCTGGGGAGCCTGTTCCAGTGCCCAACCACCCTCTGGCTGAAGAACCTTTTTCTAATTTCCAACCTAAACCTCCCCTGACACAGCTCCATGCCACTCCTTTGGGTCCTGTCACTGGTCACCACAGGGAAGACATCAGTGCCTGTCCCTCCGCTCCCCCTTGAGAGAAAGCTGTAGACAATTATGAGGTCTCCTCTCAGCCGGACAAGGGCTGAATAGAGTAGGATGATAATTTATCTAGATCTGAGAGTAATGCCCTTGTGGATGAAGCCCAGGATCTGATTTCCTTTCATTGTCAC
The DNA here is from genome assembly GCA_013397915.1 of Daphoenositta chrysoptera. NCBI lineage: Eukaryota > Metazoa > Chordata > Aves > Passeriformes > Daphoenositta > Daphoenositta chrysoptera. Next base: position 361,619 of record VZRO01003393.1, on the reverse strand, counting down.
AGTGGCACACTGCTGACTCCTCAAGCTTTTCACCAGGACCCCCATGTCCCTTTCAGCCACACATCCTAATCTGTACTGTTCTCTTTCGTTAAGCAGAAGCAGGACTTTGAATTTGACCTTATTAAACCTTGTCTGTACCTTCCTCTCTGTACCTGAGAGTGTGAGCACACTCTTCCAGCCTGTCCAGGGCTCTCTACTCTCTGTAAGATGTCTCTCGACTCTCTCTAAGATTATCTCTCCCTTCTGATGTGTTCACCTCTCCACTCATTTTGAGTCATCAGGAAACTTCAACAGGGTGATTCCAATACCATAATTTAGAGCTTTTATGACAGAATCACAGAATATTCTGAGTTGGAAAGGAATCACAGGATCATGGAGTAAATGGCCAATATGGGGATCTAACCATGCTCTAACCAACTGAGCTATCTCAGGGTTAATGAAGATGTTGAACACCATGTGTCCCAGTATTTGTCCCTGGGGTATCCTATTTGTGACTGGCTGCCAGCATGAGCAGAAACCTTTGATTACCACTCTCTGAGTAAAACCTGTGAGCCAATTCCCTACCCATCTTGCAGACCACCTGCCCAACCTCTATCATACCAGTTTCTCTGGGAAAAGGTTGAGTGAAGCGACGTTGAATGCTTTGCTGAAGTCCAGACACACAATAATATATACTGGTTTCCCCACATCAACACAAAATGTTGTTTTGCTGTAGAAGGTGGCCAGATTGGTCTGATGATTTCTGGATTTCAATTCTGTTCAAAACCAAGAAAGGCTTCACAGAGTACCAATACACTGGAAACCAGAGTTCCAAATAATATTTAAAACTTTGACAGTTTTAAGGATTATAACTCAATACTAGCCTGATGATGGAAACTCAGACTTAGACAAGCAAGCCAGAACAATGTGGGAAATCAGGTCCCCTGAACCTCTTTTTCAGGATATTTTCTAACCTCTCATGGTCAGGTCTCTCAATCTGACTTTATCAAGAGGCAGCTACTATTCTTCTGTTTGTTACAGGTTTTGTATGAAATCAGAACCGTCTGCCTAACAAAGGACACCAAGATTTTGGTTTACACATAATCCATTTAGTCACTGGTTCATGACACTTCATTAACAGGTTCCATTTCATTTTCCAGGCTAAGAAACTGTGGTACAGTTTATACTTTTTCTGTCAGTGCAGACTTTTCCATGTGACTTCTCCTGCCACTCCTTAACACCTGAATAGCAGAGGATGCATGGTTGGAAAGAAGCAGGAAAGGTTATGACATTTCTCTCTCCTACATAGGATCTGTAGCCTGCTGTTTCAATTCCATGATCTGAATAGCAGCCAGCATAAAACAGGCATAGCTCATGCTGGTATGTAGAGAACAAGAAAAATAGAAAAGGCACATATGCACATACAGACTTACACAGTCTCCTAAGTCATGCCTCAGTCTTAGTTTGGATTTGAGAAGCTTCTTCTCCAGTAAATTTAATAGCTACATTAATCATGTCTTAGTTATGCAAGGCAAATTTAAGGCAAAGCTATCTGCAACTTCACTAAGTTAGAATGAAATTGCATGAAGTAAAAATTATGAGCCTTTAAAAATATTTGTAAATCCCATAAGTGCTTCCAGGAACTGGATACATTTCTTTTTGGAATGATCCCTCCTTCGAAGTTATATCAATTTACATCCATTATGTATCATAGTGTTCTGGGATAGTTTTGTGTTTAAATGGCTATTGTTCTAAAATTTCAGTCTTAAATCTCTGTAATGTCTTGTTTAGGCAAGGATATTTTATTAATCACAACACACACCATTGCTTAGAAAGTATGACCTATTAACCAAGCAATTGTGCCATCAAATTTATGTCATACTCATTAGTTTTAGGGTTCATGTTTTCCATGGAACTTCCAGAAACCATTTGATTTAACGAGTTAGCCTTTCAGTCTACTCAGTGTTCAAGAATTGCAAGTAGCATTAAAAATTCAAGCTGTCTTTTGTCAAAAAGTAACTTTTTATAAAAATAATAAAGTCTTATATTTTATGTAATACAAATGGAAAGACCTTCAAATGTGTTCTATAGAGGTGACCCAGTTATTAAAAGACAGTAGAAATTTTACATTACCTTCTTTGCACACTTAAAAAAAATCTCAAGAAAGAGGAATTGAGCAAATAGATCAGAAATTCATGTAGTATTATTTCAGATGTGCTCCAATTTAGCCTCTAAATCACCACTTTTTGAATGCTTCACATTCTCATAAATATCTTCCTTGTTGAAAACAGACTGTGTGATGAAAGAAAATTTCACTCCCAAACATGCAATTAGAGCTAATGTCAACCTGAAGGTATTTGAATCTCATTAAAGGACAAAAAAAATGTAAAAGTTATTTTTTAGCTTCTTACCTGCATTGATAGAACTTAGAGAAAGATCTTTTGGTTGTGTAAATATCTGCATTAGCCCCAAGTGACAAAACATGGATGAGCCCAGCTACATCTTACAAATCTGAATAATACCTGTCTCTCTCCTTCTGACCCATCTCCTCACAGTCTCTTCTGTCTGATTGATTTGCTTTTTAGCCTCCCAGTGATTTTTCGTTCTGGGAAGAAATGGAGACAATGGCATTGCCAAAGACAAATTTTTAAGGACAATGTTTCTGATAAATAACGTTCCCCTTTATGGAAATGTTAGTAGTCATTAAAAGTTTTGGATAACATTTTAAGACTTCCGAGAGGCCTTTAAAGTAAATACTGTTTATTCACTATCCTAAAAGAAACTTTTCCTGGAGATATCTTTCAAACTTGAAGTGCTGGGCCCAGATCTGTTCTCAGAAATCCAAGAAAAAAATCCCTGAGGCTAACATACTTCAAATTTGCACCATTACAAAACCAGATTTGTTTGAGGTAACGAAATCTGTCATCCATTCTGTAAAGTCACATTAGATGCAATTCAGAGCATACTTGATCGATAGAGCTACAGACCAATTGTGTGTCTCATGATAAAGCTAGCATCCACTGAAATAAACTTATTCTTTGTGGCATTTAACTTACGCCATCTGGATGTCAGTTCAGAACTCTCTCTCACAGTGAGTACATTTTCAAGTGGCTTTTGTTTCTTGTAGCTCTGGGAAGGGACTGTTCCCATATATTTTTTTATTCAGAACTTCATTTAGGCTGAATTTTCATTCTAATGAATTGCTGCTACTTACGTGTCATTTTAACATTGTATATAATTTTTCATACTCCTTGATTTTAATGCATTTGTAGTTGAATTCTCACTTCTTCTATTCTTTTATTCAAAAATTCATGGACATCAATTTTCAATCTTAAGCAAAAAAAATGGGCATATTTCTTGTCCCAGATCAGATTTTTTCTTACAGTGAACAGTAGCTGGTGCTTGTAGAAGAATAAAGTACATATAGTTATGACCCTTTTCTTGACAGATGACAGTAATCAGTAGTTTAGAGACTCCTCAAGCTGGAGGTTACCTCTGGGCCACTGTATTTCATACCATTTTTATTCATGAATTTGCCTAATACCTTTTTGAACCAATTTATAATTTTGACCTCCTCGCAAATTGAGAGTCATCATTTAAATTACATATAGAGGGAAAAAAACTGCTTCATGCGTTTTAAGTGCTGCATTTATTATTTCACTAAGTCTCCTTGTTCCTGACTGTGCCATAGAACAACCACTTCTTTACACTATTAATGTGTTACTGACCTTTATCATGTACACTGACTTTTTTCAAAATTAGAAAGTTCTCTACAACTGTAGGGAAGATTTTCACACTTTGATATTTTTCTTGTCTTCTGAATGTTTTTAAGATGGAAGGACCAGAACACATATAGTAAGTAAATCAGTTCTGTTTTCCAAACTCTTTCCCAGTTCTAATAAGTTTGTTTTCTCAGAGCTTCAGTCTTGACTGTAACAATGCATTATCAGTTACACATCCTGGAATTAAAATACATCATGCAAGTGACAGACAAGGAAACTTCAAGCTGGAGAAAACATAGGGAAGTTGTCAAAACATTGAAAGCCTCTCAGTGCCAGGGACAGGAAAGTGACAACAGCATGAAAATTACAATTATTCAGGGCCAGAGATCCCCTCAGCAGCATTAAGGATTTGTTACAGCTGTGAAGAGATGTGGATGTTGTTTCTCAAGAACAGAGAGAGAGAGGAAAGGAATAAACAAAGAGTTTTCACTCTCAGCTGGAATAGAAGTGTTGTAAGTAAACATTGAAAACCATAAATCATGTGAACTTACAAAAATTATTAAGCTCCTAAACCTGCAAGACTAAGGAAACTCATTATTCTCAGTGCTGTTAGAATGACATTCTACATTTTTCTAAAAATAATCTCATAATCTCAGAAGAATCTCTAGAAATCCTATTTTTTTTTTTCTATAAGGAATAGAACAAAAAAAATTCCTTTTTTTCAGACATTTTCTGTCCCAAATACTTTAAAATCTGATCCTATATTTGCAAGGTGCAGCAGGACCAGGCAGGGAGAGAAATAAAAGGAAACCAGCACCTATTTCTTTAAGTGATATTTTTAAGCCCCCTTCTTCCCAGTTCTTTTTTCTCCATATTCCTTGCCTTGTGACATTTGGCAAGGCAAAGCCTGAAAACTCTATTATTAGTTAGTGAGAAAATGCAGCAAATGGCTTCGATGGCTTAGCTTCCACATTCCCCTTCTCTTACACACAGTGTTATTCTGCAGCTCCCCTCCCTTGAAAGGTGGAGGAAGAAATCCCATGTTTTGAAACCACTGGTGAGATTGCAGTCAGTGAGGCAGGGAGGGAGTGCAAGTCCATGTGAGGAAGGACAAAAAAAGAGTACAGCAATACAAAGGGTGCTCTGGAAGAAGTCTCATTTACTTACAGTTGTTTGGACTGAGGGTTTGCAAGCATCATAAGGAGATTTCTGAGCAACAGCATCTAATGTATGCTTAGAGACCCCCTACTAAAATTGCATTTCTAGTGCTACTTTTGTCTCTGATTCACTCCTGAAAGGGCAGTTGTGTTTTTTCTGACATGCCACTGCCAGTGAGCCCTTCAGGGCTCACAAACTGACAGCTAGAGGAAAGATAAAGGCAGAAATACCTGTTTCTCAACAGTATTTCAATATGCCTTATTCGTCCATTTCTCATCGGACCATCTCTTTTTTTTCTCTTTCTTTCATATTTGCTGACATAGGTTTTAGAGGTTAAAAAGGAAACTGTGGCAGGAAATCCACCCTGTTAAAGGAAATGCAGTGTAACCTAAAGTACTATAAGAGAGGAGAGGAAAAGATGGCAGTTGTTTGAAGCAAATATTACTACATAGAAGGAAAAACTTCTATGAGTCGTATACAAAACAAATATTTCTATAAGACCAGCCAAGTAATAGGACATTTTCATTCACAATCATTGTGGTTTATTGGAGAGACATAAGCGCCCCCCCAAAAAAAAAAACCAAAACAAACAACACCCAGAAAACGGATTCTTTTTAGCTGTTATGCTAAAATGTATCAGAAAAGTCCTGTGGCAAAGCAATTGCTGTTGTCACAGAAGAATTTAATTTTTCACGTTTATGATTTTCTACGAATGCTGGGAAAACCTTGGTGTCATTGTTTCGCTCCGCAGAGTTGAGATGTATGAGAAGATCTTGCCCTCTGCCAGTTCCTCGCTTTGTCCAGGGGAGCACAACCTTTCCTACATCAGAGCTGTGGATGACATCTCTGGAAGTGTTCCAGGCCAGGTTGGACAGGGGGTTGAGCAGTCTGTTCTAGTGGCAGGTGTCCCTGCCCATAGCAGGGGGTTGGAACTAGATGAGCACTAAGGTTCCTTTCCAAACCATACCATTCTAAGATTTTATGATTTAATATTATTCGCGTCAGTAATCATGTTGTATCAAACAGGGTAATTTCTTGAGTACCATGTGGGCACTGATATCCATGTTTGCTTGTTTAGAGGCCATTTTCACAGCAGGCTTGAATATGGAAAACATCTTTTACTGTTAACATATTTGTACCAGTGTAATATTAGATGAAAATTCAGGCAACATTTTCATCCAGCTTGTTAATGGGAAATTTCACTTCAGAATTATAAATTAGCCATCTCTTTATGCAAAGACTTTGGTTTTCATGATACAGAAACACAATGTCCACTTACGTATTTGACTTTAAAAATTTTCCTTTAAAAGAATTCTGAAATATTGGAGCTTCTCTCTGCGTTGAATTTCTACTGAATATCTACAAGGTTAGCCCCTTAATGATAATTCTCTTAAGGAATGTTCTGATTATCATTATTCCAGAAAAAGAAGACAGGTAATTGTAGGTGACATACCTGTCATAGGAATGATATTTAAGCTACAGGGTTTTCTTCTATGGAAATCATTGTTATGATTACTGCCACTTTCAGATTTAAATGAAGGAGTCACCCTTGACTTTCCTTTAGTTCATCAGAAACAAAGGCAAACAAATAAAAATCCCATACACCTCTCTGCCTCAAATTAGGAAAGAAGAGTCCCATTATTTCTATTCTAAGCAGTTAAAGTACATCAAGAGCCTATATACTTGAGACCTTTTTACTAAAAGACATCTGTGTGAGGTGAAGTAAAAGGATGTGTTTTACAGAAACACAAGTGAAAGTGTAACAGGTCCTTTTGGTCCTTTTTGAATGCCAGTATTGGTTTTAAAATCAAGCACAAAACCATGATACCCCTCAATTTCCTCCCACCCCTCTCTCTAAACCAAACCAACCTCACAACCAATTAGTAAAAAAACAAAACAAAACAAAACAAAACAAAAAAAACCAAAAAACAAACAAAAAAAAACAACCCAGAAGAGGCAAATGTTTTTCTGTTTGCCTGGACATAAGCTAACATAAGGATTTATGATTTTTCTGTTATTTTCCAGCAACCTTTTTTGTCATAGTTTCCTGTCCTTCCTATTTTTTCTTGGCAAAAGCTATTAACAGCTCATAACTTTCCAAAATACTCTGAAATATTGCTCAGGAATATTACTTTTTCCAGTTCCTTGCTCGTTGCCAGTGATCATTTATCCCAAAGGAAAAACCTTTTGAAAAATATTGTCCTTTGAAAACTTATTCACCAGACAGAAGACAGTGTTAAACAACACATTCCTCTCCTTCCTCTGAATTTTGCAGATTTGGAACTGTTAATGTTCAGAAGGAGTATTGACTTAAATTATTATTTCTCATCACTGCTTCATTGGTAGAATAAGGAACGATATGCATGACATTGCTATTTTTTCAATCCCTGCAGTTTTAAATTTTAAATTCCAAGAGAAAAGCAAAGCAAATAAAATTTCAGTACCAGTTTAAAGCTGAGTGTCTCAAAACTGTTCCCGTAGAACTAGGCAAACCAAATAGGTATTACTACAGATAAAAGAATCATCCTAAAGATGAGGTTGCAGAAGGCAATAAAAAGGAAACAGGACATGATATTATCTTTGAATTACCCATGATTCGCTAACGTTTTACCACAGCGGATATCCTTACAAACTTAATTTTTCTTCATACTACTTCAACAGCAACTGCTGTGCATGCACTGTTCATAAATCACAGTGAAAATGCATTGTAAGAGCAAGCAAGACTCTGCATTGTAAAGATAATTCTGCAATAAGAATCTCTATTCAGACTTGTTTCCTTTTATTTTCATAAATACCACTGCATTTTCAAGTGGCTACTACAGAACATGCACACATAAGTAAGCTGAAAATATTGAAAAAGCATCAACATTAGGGTAAAAGCAAACAAAAGATAATGAAGTCAAAATGTTGAATACATTTTAGAATTAGCTTTCTATAGAAGAAAGGAAACCTTAACTGAATTCTCAGTAAAGAAAATTAATTTCAATAGAGTTTGGAGGAGCATTTTCATCTTGTAAATGCTAGTTTTCTCCAGTTCACTGATATATTGACATTTCAATGTTTTTGTTCTTCATTCAGAAGAAAAACACAGATACATAATTTCTCCCAAAATGTAAATTCTAAAAGCCTCTTTTTGAAAATGTGAGTATGCTAAATATGTTACAAGAACTTTCTTTGGAAACCTTATTATCCAAATGGGAAAAATCCCGTGTGGAAATGTCATGAACATCTTAGCCAAGCTCCAAAAAATTGTTAATTTTGTCAAAACAGCATTTTCTGTACCAAATGTCACCTTCTGCACTTGTACAGTTTTTATCTTTATTACGGCATGTCTTAGGACCTTCATTTACTCAAGGTCAATGCAGGACAAACACATGCAAGTGTCCTTCACTGAGAGCATTTATAAACTGAAGAATGTTTTAGAGGAAATTCTCTCATCCCAGTTTTACAGTTAAAAGCAAAGACTAAGTTTTCAAAGATAATACAGGAAATCTGAGGCAAGATCAGGACTAAAAGACACATTTCCTAAGTGTCAATGCAGCCCTTTTTATCACAAGGATGAATTTCTGCCCTACAGACATACAGTCAGAGATTCTTATCTTGATGTACAAGCTTTGTTTATAAATTCAACCATTCTTTAATATAGAATTGGGTTTGCAATATAGAAGTAAAAATCGTTTACTGCCTACAGTGTCACATTAAAGACAGCTCATCACATGTCTGTATTTTATTGAATATAAATTTAGATTTTAGTTTCAACAAAAATAATTTCCCATAAGGAAGACACTGTTTGTAGCTGAGTGACCTTTCTCTAGGAATGTGAAGAAAGATTCGTACCACACTTCAGCACCTGCATGCTATTCCATCTTTAACTCTCCTTCATGCCCAACACAGAAAGTACCGAGTTTTGTCTTATCTGTGATATGCTGACATTTCCAACCCAATGAAACTGTAGGTGTTGTTTTCACACTGCGTTCTTCCAAACTTTCAAATTTCACTACAGGCAAACCTGTTTCAAGATGTTGCCTGCAGCACTATGTGAACTTGCTGTCAGATCGATTTATTTATGGATGATTGCTGAGTTTTATTCTCTAGAGGTCAATATTTGCTACATGTACATGTGGGGATAAGGAGCTGACATATTACCAACATTTTACATAATTTTTATACTTCTGACAATTATTTTTTCAGAATTACAAAGCAAATCAGTTATTGACTTTTAAAAATATACACTTGAAAATGGGAAGGAAGAGTAACAATCAAATCATAGAATAATAGACTATCAGAATACCTGGAAGGTACTCGCTAGGATCATTAAGTCCAACTCCTGCACAGAACAAATACAAAAATCACATCATGTGTCTTAGAGTATTGTATAAACATTTCTTGAACTCTGTCAGGATTGATGCTGTGACCAATGCCCTGGGGCACCCATTCAAGTGCCCAGCTACCTTCTTGGTGAAGAAACATTTCCTAATAGCCAACCTAAATCTCGCCTGACATAGTTTTAGGCCATTCCCTTGGATCCTCTCATTGGTCACCAGATAGAAGAGATCAGTGCCTGCCCCTTTGCTTCTCCTCATGAGGAAGCTGTAGGTTGTGATGGGGTCTCCTCTCAGTCTCCCGTTCTCCAGACTGAACGAGACAAGTGACCTCAGACCCTCCTTATACAAATTCCTCTCCAGACCCTTCACTGTCTTAGTAGCCCTCCTTTGGACATTCTCTAGTAGCTTTATATCCTTCTTAGCTTGTGGCACACAGAACTGCACACAGGACTCGAGGAGAAGCCACCCCAGTGCAGAGCAGAGGGGACAATGCCCTCCCTCAGATGGCTGGCCGGGCTGTGCCTGAGGCTCCCCAGGACACAGTGCCCCCTGATGCACCCCAGCCCTCCTGGCTGCCAGGACATGACTCATAATCAACTTGCCAGCAACCAGCAACTCCCAGGTCACTTTCTGCAGCACTGCTCTCCAGCCTCTCGTTCCCCAGACTGTCTGTACATCCAGGGTTGCCTCATCCCAGCTGCAGAATCCAGTCCCTGCTGCCCAGTTCTCTGATTTGTCAAGGTCTCTCTGTAGGGCCTTTCTGCCTTCAGGGGAGTCATCAGCTCCAATTTGGTATCATTGGCATACTTCCTTAGTATACATTCAGGTCCAAGTCATTTATGGAGCTGTTGAAGGGCACTGAGCCGAGGATGGAGCCCTGTGGAATCCCACAAGTGACAGGTGTCCAGTCTGATGCCACCCCAGTCACTGTAACCCTTTGTGCCCAACCCGTGAGTCAGCTGCTCACCCATCACATGAGTTCATCCAGCTGTGAGCTGGACATTTTGTCCAGAAGTATCCTGTGAGAGACAGTATTGAAAAATTATTACATCAACTGACTTCCCTTGATCAAGTACCTGGGTAATGGTGTCATAAAAGGAGATTAAGTTTGTCATAAGCAGGACTTTCCCCTCATGAACTCATGCTGGCTGTGATCAATGAGGGAGACTGAGAGGCCTGTAATTACCTATGGGTACAGAAAATCATTCTTCCAACCCTTATTGAAAGCTGGGAAAACATTTGCCGCCCTAAATGCTGACTCAGCACAAAAGCTGCACATGGCTTTACAAGACTATCCCAGTTTCACATGGCTGTGTAATAAGTGACCAGAGGGTCACATGACGGAGCACTAAATGACATCACTTTGCAATATGCAGCATTCTGACCTCCAGTATGAATCACAGCAATTTAGGCAGTGTGCTGTTGTCTTGGGATGACTTTATGATGTGTATCCCCTATCACCACTCTATGCCCAGAAGATGAATCCTGTGCCTTTAAGACTGGGTGCAAGAGGAAAGCAAACTTTTCAAAACAATTTCTCAAGGACACACGCAGCTCTCTCTGGGCTCGGCGGCAGAGTGTGGAGGGCAGCAGCCTTGCTCTCCAGACAGCTCTCAGCTCCCTTTCTCCAGAGAGAGAGAGTTTTCCTGAGAACTTTTTTGGATTTCTTCCTCCTTCTTCTTTTTTGGGACTGTTCTACAACATCGGACCACACCAGGGGAGAACTCCTTTTCCAAGGCCTCCTGGAAGGGGCTCATCAACCCATCTCTGAGGAGGGAAGAGGCCACACCAAAGAGGACTCTGAATTTTTCCAGGTTTCTCTCCACAGTGAGAGATTTTTTTTGTTTTGTTTTGTTTTGTTTTGTTTTGTTTTGTTATTTAGTTTTGTTATCCTTTCTGTGTGTTTGTTTAATAAATAGTGTTTCTCTCTTTCACTTTCCTTCGAGGAATTTTTTTTCTTCCCGAACCTGAGTTTGGGGGAGGGGTGGTGGTAATCTGCCTTCCCTCAGAGGATATTTTCTCCTCTAATTTGGCCGACCCGGCACAGCTGTGCTAAAGGAAGAAGCTATGGAAGCAATAATGGATACAGATGCAGCCACAGCCTAAGTGGCAGTGCCCTACCATGCCTTTATCTCTGGCTGTGCTGGCACTTGTCAGCCTGTTTCAAGTGCTTGTATCTTCCTGTACCAGTCTGCAAGTTTTGAAGAAGCTGGTCATTTTGCTTTGCTATTGCTTTGCTATCCTTTGCTGTGCTTATTTTGTTTCGCCCTGGTTGCAATTGAGGTTTAGTCATAAACGGTGTTACCAGGAAGGTAGTCACAGTTGTATGAGTCACCACAGTTATTTTAGTGACAACTTCTCCCCTGCAAAACCTGAACTAGGGGCTGACCCCCTACCATGGGAAATAATGCCAAATTCCAGAAGATCGTGTTTATCCACATTTGATACATAAAACATTTCTAAGCCTCAACTGTATGACAATATTCCGTGTACAGACCCTTATGTCATCCCAGTGGATGTTCTCACTTTGGCTTCATGGGATCAGCACACTCACCAGTATACACCATCTACTCAGATTACAATCACCATCTTTAGCAGAAGTCAAAGATCCTGACAAACTAGCTAGAGAGTACTTAATACAAAATTATCAAAAAGGTGCTGTGTTGTGCATTCTTTGTAGAAATCAGAGCTGAAAATTTTTTTACATGTAACAGCATGCCAATTTGAAATACTGGATTAATTCATCTACGGTGTTTTTCACAGCAGTTTGCATCCCTTCAGACTTGTATTTAATACCATGTCTAAGCCTGGTACAAAGCAACAATCCTGTTGAATGCCATGATGCTTTAAATTTTTCACTGCCTGGGCTTCAAAAATGAAGCATCTATGAACTAAATCCTGGTGGGATTAGTGGATCTAGGGCAATGTTCTCTATAAATTTGAACCCTATAACAAGCCTGAGTTTTCAATACTTGCAGATAAATTAACAAAGTGCAATTCGAAGAAAACCTGTAATTTATTTAAACACTACATTTGAGCACTACTAATGACAGAAAATACTGTATATGTTATACTAGTAGTCTTTTATTCTACAATTCTGCAGTCTGGTAAAGAAGTCATAAACTTTGCCAAATAGAAAGATTAATCAATAAGGAAATGTGAAGCTAAGTCTTTGTATAGTATCACATAGACTTATGTAAGAGTCTGTTTCCATATTCTTCAGTCATTAGGGCTAATCAGATCCCAGAAACCCAATGTTTGTATTCCACAGAGCTATAGACTAGTTACATTAAGTCATTTTCCCATTTAAAGAAATGTTTCAATAGTTAGAAAAAAAATTTAATTTTTCTTTTTGAGGCTTTAGGACAAAAAGAAAGCCTTCAGACTTATAAAAAACTCCTGAAAAAAAAAAAAAACCCAAAACCCAAACAAACTAAAGAAATGAAAAAAAGAGATACATAATCCAAAATGATCCAATTCAGGGCCTGGAGTGATGCTGTCTCATAAAACTGATTGCACTAACACCACACTAACATGGACCTCAGGAAAGATTATTTCCTGTTTTCCAGGGAAAGATATTTCACCATAACCTCCTAGACAATTACAGTAAAATATTTATGCATTCCTCTGACACAAAACAAAAACTCTTGGATTGCTGTGTTCTGTGCTTTGCTTGGGTTTTGTTTTGCTTAAATGAGGCCCTTGCTGTGCCCTAAATTGGCTTCACAGAAACTTTTATACAGGACAAAGCTTTCTGCTGAACAGTGACAGAGCAAATAGCCATGCAGGAAACCAACAGGGGGAAATCATCGTTCTGAGGGATGTTTGCCTTGGTTTCTCTTTGTGTGTTCTGCCTTGGACTGCAGAACAGAGTTCAGGGAAAAGTAGGTCAAGAGGTTTTTACACTGAGAGGTTTAAGAATTCCCAAATACAGAGGGAGGCAAGACAAAGGCACCTGTTCTCAATTTATCTACATTAAAATGTGTTCCTTACTTGAAAATTGAACTTGGTGGAGAGGCATAAACTTCAAAGCAATTTGTGCAGAAATCATTGCAAGTGAATGAACACAGAAAGGTATCCATAGAGTAAAATCCTGTAATTCTTGTTAGCATTGATTTCATTGAGCACAGGATCATGCAAAGGCATCTGAGGCTCCAGTGAACTCCACTCACTGTAAGGAAAGGGAATTTAGTGGTAATATAATGTGTAACCCTAGCCTCTACAGACACACATGAAGAAGTGATTTATTCAGCAGAGAAGGCACTGAGCAGGAGGATATTTGACCCAAGAAAACGAAACATTAGCAGGCAACCTGGAGAGGGCTATCAGAGACAAGTGAACTTTTGGGTGCAGGAGAGGAGAATGAGGCTTTATGGGGGTAAAAGACATGATATTCATGGAGAAATAGAAGTAAAGGAGCTGAATGAACAGCAAAGTCTGTACTATGAGACCAAAAGTCCATCCAGACCAGTGTCCTGCTTCCAAAATTGGCCAAAAGACATGTCTAGGATATCCCTCTAGAACAGAGACAGGAACACAAGGTATTTCCTCAGATAGCTGCACAGACACCCTCACTTATGGCTGAGGGAGCTGAGGTACCTATAGGTACAGATTATCTTACTTGAACTTCTCTCCTTGGGAAAGGATCCTCATTTTAGGTTCCAGAATTTCCCCATTACTTTGCTTATAGCCAGCATCTCCCCTTCTCCCTTGTCTGTGCTTAAAGCTGTTCCTGTCCTTTATCAATTTGCTGAGGAACTGGATTCGTTTGTAAAACTGGCCAAAGACTCTGCCAACACAACCCAACTCAGGCCTTTCTTTGCTAGTCATAAGAAAATATAATCACTTGCTTTGTTTGACACGAACTGCTAAAGAAGCATAAACATAAAACAAATATCAAAAGATCAAGAATCTCAGGATGTCAGTGAGACCAGATGTGTGTCAGCCATGCAGTGTCCCCAGCTCCCACGAGGCACTGACAGGGTATCAGAGCTGAGCTGAACAAGCTGGGCCTTCATTTCAGCCAGAAGTCAGAAATTTCTGCCAAAACAAAGTTATGTTTCAAATATGCAATTTTCAATACTGGCAACCATCTTGTGAAGACCTCTACATAAACCTTGCAACACATTGCTGTTGCAAACATCATCTGTTTTAGAAGGTTTCATATCTCTGTCTCTTTCCTTGGCATCCTAGACAGCTTCTCAAAAATTATATTTCAAAGCATTTTTTGTCAATACAACTGTTATAGCTTTCTTCCTAATAGATAAGAATAATGATTTTATAAAATGGCTCAGTAAGTGATATTATCTCAATTTTTAACTGGTTTATTGATAAGTTACTTTCAATGAGAAAAGTTTCTCCCTATTCAATATTCTTTGAAGTTCTTTAGTAGCATAATAATTTAATAGCAAAAAATTTCTTATAACATGACAGCTTTGCCCCTACTCTTAGTCTCTTTTTCTTTTTTCCATCACTTCTGAGTCTCATCTCTCCTATGAAGGTCTTTTCTCTTGTAGTCCAGTAACACTCTAAATTCTAAAAGGATGTTTAGAAGCTCCACAGACCTTGGGTTTGTTTTGTTCACCAGTCACTGCATTTCCACTTGTCCCTGATTTGCCATGGGAGGTTCAGATAAAATAATGACTTAATAAATGCCCCTCTGAAAAAGAATATGTGTACAGTCCCAGAAAAAGAAGTCCTGTCACCTTGTTAGAGTCTTTTGTCCTCTTTCTGCTTCTCTCCACGTCAGCATAACCCCCCAGGATTTTGCCTACTTTGTCCTTCCTCTCTTGCACAAATGGTCAGTGACCAAGCACAGAGTGGCAAAAAACCCGTATTGTACTGGCAACAAAATGAAAAGGTTATGTCAAACAGGAATTGATAGCAGAACTATGAGAAATGTCACCTGCAGAGTCTGAGATTAATTTCTTGAACCCTAATCGCCTCTTCCCCAGTTATAAAATAAGCACATTATGAGCAAGCTTCAAGTCTTGTCGTGCAGTTTGTACTTCACATAAAAAAACAATGATACAATAATGATAAAGTTTCTGTCTTAAAATCACCTCCAAGTTATCAACCCCAAAGAAGCTCCTCCTAATAATAGTGCCATTACAATTATCATTATATACACAATATGCAGAATCAATTTAATTATAGTAAAAGCCTTTGGAAACACTTTGACCACTGAAAGCTCTATATTACTGAATACATTTACAGCAAAGCAATTGGTTATATGACAAAAATATATAGTTTCATAAAAAACAACTGCTACATTACAGAGCAAATCAGTATTGCTCAAAATCTTTATAAAAGTCCTTGGGATACTCTTTATGTTGCTGGCTGTAAAATTCGTTTTTGTATGAGATAAGTTGGGTAAAAACAAAAAAATTAAAGCAGTTTTTATGAAATTCCTAGAGGAATTTTGCAAAAAGGGAAAAACTGGTACAATGTCTTCAACAAAAATCAAGGAACTTTAGTGAGTTTTCTTTAGTCAAGTTCTTACTGACGTGGTTAAATGAGGATGATGGCAAATAGCAGACATATTTTGGTCCTATTTCTAGCTCTTCTGTATAATTATGACCATTACGAAGCATTTTGTCTCATAACAATCTTTCAGTTCTCATTGATGAATAGAGCCATGCAATATAATCCCTTGCTTGAAGAACATAATGGAAATTATTTCAGAAAAAAATTATGGTGCTATTAAATTCACCATGTATACAGCCACAATGAAAATTAGGGGTTCAGGCCCCTCCTACATCTTTGATTTACTTTGTGTCTTTGGAAAAAGATACTTGAGGCTACATTCAATAAGGACTTGAAAGCACAGAATTTTGGCCACAAGGTAGACCCCCAGCCCAGGTGAAGTCTTGAATCCACGGTAAGATATAGAGACTGAGAGTTGCAGGTTTGCACCCACGAGCCTCACATTCCTAATGTTGTGTTGTGTAGACTGCCTATAGCAGTCAGTGGGAAATGCCAGGCATGGGACCAAAAATGCAAATGGTTCTTTCTATTTCCTAAATACCGTGCACGTTCTAGACTGATTTTGAAAATATGGCATGCTGGGAAAGTAGAACTAATAAATAATGAGAACAGAAATATAGCCTGAAATACTATGTCTTTCCAGAGGATGACTGCTGGCATCCATCCAACCAAAAGGTCAGAATCTGCCTTTTAAGACAATAACAGCTATTTTTAAAAAGAAATTGCAATAGCTTTCCTTTTCCCTCTTTTAAAGTGCAGGTTGCACTTACAAATAAATGCACTTCTTTATTTCCTACCTTGTTTTTGTTTTTTTTTTTAATTGTCTAGTAGTTGGTATACTCATCCAAGAAGTACAAAAGTCCTAGCTCTAACCAATAACAGCACAAGTGTGAAGAGTGGAACTATTCCTCTCTTCCTGCTGCAGCAGCACCACTGTAAGGCACTCTACACTGAACCAAGAAGAAAGACCCAGGGAGAGCTCACAGCTCTGGTGCAATATTTGCCCTCACCTAGGAGATGGGTCCTACAATTCTCTCTCATCATGAGCTTTCTGTACAGGATGAATAAGCATATGTGTGTGTGAGAACAGAGTCCAAACTTCCTCCTCTGAAATTAATTTCCTAACTTCTGGTACACAAACAAGCTTTTCCTTGCACTGTCTCTTCCTGACATCCCAAAGTGGTATTCCTTCCTGCAAACTCCACCAGAAAGATGAGGGAAGCTTTCTCTCTTTTCCCACACTCCAGTACCAGCCTCAGAGGAAAAGAAAAGATGGGTGTTGTGTCCTCGGGCAGAGCCAAGGCTGGGGAGGGACTTTTTCCTCAGTGAACTACTTGAGTGGTACCTCTGTGGTGACCAGAAACCTTAAAAAACATAAAGCAGCCCAAAAAGTTCCACTGTGGTGGTAGTTAGGGACCCACTGCTGGCACATATCAGGTATGCTCAGAGCACACTCCTTAGAGTTTCAGGAACACATTGCTCTACAGTGAAACAAGTCAGGTAACTTCTGGAGTTTTCCCTCAAACAAGGAGTCACAGCTAGGAAAGCTACAGGGCAACCAGTCAGAGTTTGCTTGCTTAATGAACATGTTGGAATTTGACAGTCAATTCCTGTTCTATACCCCTCAGGATATTTTGAATGGAGGGGTTTGTGGTATTTCCACATGGCTCTGAAGAGTTAGGCAATATTTCTGAAGACTTTCTCAGTCATCTCACCTATAAATGAAACTCTAGCTATACCGGCTGAGGAATCAGTAGAAAACCAGATGCTTCAGCAGCAGCAAACTTTCTAAACTCAAATATAACTTATTTTTTGTGATTGGAAGCGGCTTAGTAAGCAGCTTAGAGAAACATTAGTTACAGAGATTCAGACTTTCATATGAGTGAAGGTAAGACAAAAGAAGACAGTTTAATCAAGTTTAGTCAAGAGGACTTAATAGGAATGAAGATGGAAAACGGTACGTGGCAAATGATTAACAAGAGGCAGATTGGGTGTTAATCATACAACCAGACTTACATCCTTGCAAGATGTGTGGCAAGAAAACTTCCAATGAAATGACGAAAAAGCTTTCCAAGGGCCTTTATATAGTAAATACGTATATCTAAAAAGAAAAACAACCACAATCATTCTTTCCCAAGGAAAAAAGTAGGATGGAAATAACAGATACTGAAGTCATTTAAATTGTTTCTTGATTTTTTTCCTGATGCTTCCCTCTACACTAGAAGAAGTGTCTTTGCAGGTATGAGATTCGCTATTATTACATTCTTTCAGAGATCGAAGCAACTTCTTAGGAAATTACAGGTCACAACTGGATTCACTTTAATTACAGAGATGGCCCATTTAAAAGTTCATGTGTCATCTGTTATTTCTCAGAATTGCCTAACACTGTTTTTAACAACAATATCTGCTAGTGGCCTTCCAGTCTAAAAAAATTATTTCTCCTTTTTTTCTTTTTATTTTTCAGTAAGACCTAAGGCATGAAGAGGAACTTCAGTGCAAAGAACAGAATTTAAAAGAGTGAATCTAAATATCTAGAAAGGACATATATACTTTGAAAAATTCTGATAAATATAAAAATGTTTTACTTCCTGCACCAGTCTTTTCAGGCACGTTATAGAAATATATGCATATTTTTAATATTAGCTTCAATTTCTAGACATGGATGATGGATATCCACCTTTAAATGCAAATCCTGTTTTAGGATGACATGCTTGTACTGGGATCAAGAACATATATCTTTGATTACCTGGTCAATAAAAAGTTTAGT
This sequence comes from Daphoenositta chrysoptera, assembly GCA_013397915.1. NCBI lineage: Eukaryota > Metazoa > Chordata > Aves > Passeriformes > Daphoenositta > Daphoenositta chrysoptera. The sequence goes on along the minus strand of VZRO01003393.1, from coordinate 343,182 downwards.
GATGCACTAGAAAAATATGCCAAGCAGATAGATTGTAATGATTTTTGGCTTCCCTAATACTGTCTGATTTAATATCTGCATCTTCATATGAAAATCAACATTTTGACCTTCATGCACTTCAAGGTGGATAACCACCTGCTCAAAATTTCCTGTTCTCTGCAGTCGTCCAAGTGGTGAGGGAAAGCTGCGATGGTGTAATGGCTGTGATGCTGGCAGCACTTCTGCCTTTTTGCACGGTATTTAGTTAATCCAGAGTCAGCCTTCCTGTATGCAAGATGGATTTGTATGCCCAGTCCTGCAGCAGGGCAGGTCCCTAATATGAATGTTTTAATGATAAATCTGATTCTCATATGTTTGTTTTCTTATGCATCACTCACTGTTTTTTCTTTCCTCCTGAGGTGAGGTTTTCTTTCTAAACTGTTTTACTGTCCCTTCCCTTTTGTCTAGAACTGAGGGTCTCTGGGAGCTGGCTGGAACTGTGGGGGAAAAAGAGTTTTTTCAAATATCTTAATGGCAATGGGCAGCGTAAAAATAACATTGGCACATTACAGGATGAGGATGGTCAGCTCACAAACAGGGACAAGGCAGAGGTGTTTAATGCATTCTGTGCCTCTGACTTCAATTTGGATGGTGGACCAAGGAGGTCTCAGTGCCCTGAGCTGGAGGACCATGACTGTGATCATGATCAACTCCCAGTCAACCCTGAAATTGTGTGGGATCCAGCTGGATCCCTACAAATCTGTGGGGCCTGATGGGATTCATCCAAGAATCTTCAAAAATCTGGCTGATGTTATTGCAAAAGCTCTCTTGATTTTTGAGCAGCCTTGGGAATCCGGAGAGGTCCCAGCTGACTGGAAGCTGTTGAAGGTTGTCCCAGTTTTCAAGAAGGGCAAGAAAGAGGATGCTGGAAACTGCAGGCCTGTCAGTCTCACTTCAGTGCCTGGTAAGGGTTGGAGAAGATTATTCTGGGAGGTGTTGGAAAAACACCTGAAAGACAACTCGGTCATTGTTTTTTTCAACAGCATTATTCTGACTTAGACACATTTTTTCTGAAATGTAAACAAATAAATAATACTTTTTCTTTAAGCCATGTCACTACCCATTTTTAAATACCTTAAACTTGAGATGAATGGTTGGGGTGAAATAAGTCAGGAATTCATGAGAAAAACAAAGTCTACATATCTCTCTGATTGTAAATACAGATTTGCCTTAGCGTTGAAAAAGAAAACAAAAGAAGGAAGATCACACACTGGAGACCAGAGCTGGGTTTTCTGAGGGGAAGAGTAAAATGCACTAAGATTTTATGATTACAAGATGGTATAAAGTCTGGCAACTAGATGTAATAAAAGATGACAAGACAGCAGATCTAGAAGAATAATATCTCATCATTATAAAGTAGCAGGGGAAGCAGGAAAGCCTTTGGCAAATTTTACAGATATCTCAATGCAGACAGAGGAAGCACAAGAGGAATGGTGGATGTCTAATATTGTTCAAAAGTTTAAGAAGAATCAAAAGTATAAGTGTTATTTCCAACTATCAACTGGTTGCAGAAAGTACTTATGTGGGATGCACACTACATAAAATTTACAAATTCATTATTTGGCAAAGGATGGTTTCTGATTCTGACTTAGAGAATATCATCTTGTACCAACCTCTCCCAAGCTAAAGCAAAATAGCAAAATAGTGAAAAGGCAGAGGCAAAGAAGACAGAGTTCTTCTCTGAACAAAAGAAAGAAATGGCTTACACTGCGGTGCTTATTGTTCAGCCATACAGTTTTTCAGTTGAATTCAGTGAAACATTACATGTATACTTTTGAAATATTTTTTAATGGCACAAAATTGAAGAAATGTTTAAAAGCCACTGCAAGAGAAGACAGATTTAAACTGACTAAAGATTCAGAATTCAGAAGGAAAGAGACATTTATGTCATTCAGAGAAAAAAGGAGATGTAATTTAATGGAACTTCTGATAACTTTGCAGTTTTAAGTATCCTGTAAAGCTGAACACTATGGAAAACACTTTGAAAAAGGTCTGAGGGTGAAACACATAAAGAATCCCAAACATGACTAAAAATTTTTCATTTTATTAGAGATATGGCAACATTAAGAGAAAAACCATCCTTTTCCTTCTTTTCAATACATATAACAGTAATGACATTCTGATATTGTCACACACTTAAAATTACTCAAATACCACCGAAATGTAGGTGTGCAAGAGACGAGTGCAAGAAGGCATTCATTCAGGCAGACAGGTTCTTGTAATGTTCTCGCAACAAACCACCATTGTTCTTATAAAGCAGAAACCTAAATCAAATCTCAGTGGTATCTGAAAGAACAGAATTTCAAAAGCAGTAACATGGCACTCTTAATACTTTCTTCTTGCAAGAAAACCTAGATATAGTCTACCAGCATATATGTTCACTCCAATCATGAGGGATGACAGTGAAGTTTGCATTAAGCATCTGTGACCACTCAGAAAAATACATCACATTTAAATTCCTTGAGCCATGAACTATCATTCCCTATGTCCTAGCTGGCTCCATTACTATTTCTTTCATGGTGTATTTCCTCATATAAAAATGGAGCAATTAATGAAATTTGATACCAAATTTAGGTCTCCAGACCTTATTTTGTTATCACTTTCCTTCCTGAAACACTCCAAATGTTTAAACACACTTTTCCCTACAACTCCTTAGTGAAAGTTGGAGCTTCTGGTGAATAATCTCAGGGTTTTTTCTCTGTATAGAAAATATAGGTACAAATTGTCAGCTCCACACAGGATTCTATTTTATGTAACTTCCTAGCACAAAGGAATCTCTAAGATCCTTTTCAGACCTTCCTTCTGACTATGGTCCTGTGAGCTGGTGGCACCCAATGACCTTCCCTCCACAGCCTTTTCAACTCACCTGACTTTCTTGTACCTGTCTTGCAACAAAGCCAAACCAGGCTTCTACTTCTGTCTCATGTCAGAGCATTGCACTAGGGTGCAAGAAATTACATCTCTTTCTCACCTGTAAACATATGTGTCTCTTAATCATCTCAATCACCTAAGCTTTATCTCTTTCAAAATATTCAATTCCTTCTTATCGTGTCTAAAGCAATTTAAATTGAAAAATGCAAGATTTTCCTCGTTCCCCACTCTTAAATCTTGATATTCCCAATAAGTAGTATGATATTTCCTATATTGATGCAATCACCTTCAGAGTCCTGATGTGCTGCAGACAGAAGGTCTGAACTTGTAATATGGGAAGATAATTTGAGTGTATGCACAGAATTGTGGTTTGAGAAAGCACAGGTTGCAAATATTGCCTTACTGCTCACTCTCTCCTGCTTCTACAAACACAGGAGTCTGGAGTAATCATCAGAATGTGGTTCTGAATGCTGATCAGCCTCCACTTAAAGAAAATCTTTTTTTAGTGATAAGACTTATCATAATTTAAGTCTTCAGTAGCTTGGGGCCTCTCTTCAAAGTAGACATACATGGGGTGGGTTTTACCTTGTAAATTTAAAACCAGAGAAATGACCTGCTTGTTTCAAGCAGAATGAAACCTGAGTGCTTAGACATTCACTCAGATGTGCAAGGAGAACTTTCTTGTGCTGACTGTGCCATTTTGCTTTTGGTGAGGCCTTTTAGCCTTTGTAGCAGTAGAGAGATTTTTACATATGATGTGCCTAAATCAGAGGTGACAATTTACACAAAACCACCCCCTTAACTGCAAAACTTTGTAACTCAAATGGCAAGCCTTAAACTTGTACTATAATGCTGTTTAAAGTTAAGACTCACAAATGACATCAAGCTTTGCTCTCCTGTACTGGAGTGAATATTAGCAGAAATACAGTAGTTTCAAAAGCTCTCTGGATACATCAGATAAAATCTCACGTTATTCTTTTTGTTGCTGATGTCTCTGACAGTTTAGGTCATCAGAGAACATAACTCTTGCTGCTGCAGTTGGATTGGATTCTACAGCCCAAACTTGCTCCAGTCTTGCTCATCACACCCTATGTCATAGTACTTGAAACTGTTAAATATCTGTCCAAATATCTCCCAGCACATCCAATACTTCATCTGGACATTGACAAGTCATTCAATATGCAAATGAGAGAAATTGTTTCAGGAGTAGGTCAAATACTTCTTAAAAAAATCTTTTTAAAATGGTAACTCAACAAATTGGAATGGAATCTTAATAAAAATGAAGAAAATATACATATATGGTAATGAAAATCAAACCTGTTAAAGTTCAGTGGACAAAAATTCTGTTATGTGAACATAAGAAAAGAAATGTGCTCCAAACAAAGAAGACAGAAAATATTTACTGTGACTATGGCAAAGGAGATGCCCATGCCACTCACAAGAAAACAACCTGACATTATTTCAGGTTGCAGTTGATCCAGCACAGAAAGTCAGTAAAGAATTCCAGCCTATTGCCTCACACTTTTTTAAGCTTACTTTGAGACAAAATGAGGTGGTGTGGTTAGAAGATAAACTGCAGGCTGAGATTTGAGGGACACATGCTCTAATTCTGGCATTATTTCTGCATCATTTCATTGGCTTTGGCTCACATCTCTGTGCCTTCAGTAACATATAGACATTGACACCTTTGAAATCTGCTGATTAAAGGGCTTTTTTTAAACAACAGAATTATTGTGCTAAGTTAAACCTTTGCCCTGCATGTATCTTACAGCTTCCCTTGACCGACAGCTTCTTTGCTCTCAGCTGCCAGGAAATTCTGACCCTTCTCGTTGTAGCACACCCATTCTCCTGAGGACTCTCCAAGTGCCTGCCAGCCCCCTTCCCTTGCAGCTCTGCAGAGTGAAGATACTACTCAAACGTTCAATATTGCATGAAAACAAGTGCAGAAGTCATGATGCAGCCAATTCCACATGAGGAAAAAAAGGCACATTTTGGGAGGGACCCTTCAAGCAATAACATTCAGAGGTTGTTAGTAATATGCCTTGGGTTGAAAACACAAGATTCCTTGAATTATTAAAGAGATGAGATACTTCTAAGCAGCAAGATGGGTGAAGAAAAGTAGTATGGACTTACAGCTTACCTGTTTGGAAATAACATCTTTATTCCACTGGAGTCTAGTTTTTTCTCGTAATTATTTTCCTGATAATCATTTATCAGCAGCCTGGCAAACTACTATGGGAGTTTAGCATCTTTCTTTCCATTTCAGAATAGATTTGTACTGCAAAGGGGCACAGATTAGAAAAACCAAAGTAGGGAGCTCTTTGACTCCTCTCTCATTCATTCAGAGGCAAGTGGCAATGCATCTGAAAAAGGGCTGATTTTACAAATGTCATAGCCCTTACCACAAAGAGGACAAATGAATGAGAGCAGAAGCCTAGCTTGACAGCTCCAGAAAAATGTAAAAACCCACTCTTTTTTTCAAGTGCGACCATTCCAGAAAAGTCTTGCCACAAATCCCAGGCTGTATTAAGTTGTCTGGGCATCACAAATAAGACATTATCCCCATCCTTATTCCTAGAGTTCAAAAATAAAAGTAATTGGAAATAACCTAAGACTGAAATCCTCCAGTCTATAGAAAATGCACAATGTTTTAATTAACACTTTCAAATTCTGATCACATTCCCTTTTCGAGGAAGATAAATCCCCATTTTATTAGTTTTGGTGACTTTCTTTCAAAATGAATAGTGGACTTCAAATGCTGAGCCAGATACCCAGCTTTCACTGCTTTTACACACTGTTTCAGTAGCCTTTCTGGATGTGATATGTGCACTTCCAAAATGTTTATTCATGAGAGTAACCCTTAATCCTCACACCCAAGGCATTAATGTAATGAAACTGAACATCTGACTAGGACCACAGCCTAGCCAACTACGCAGAACTAAGTCTAAGAAAAATTTGTTACCCAGCTGATAAGGCCTGACTTCCTTTTGTATTAAGAAGCTGAATTGCTCTTTACTCAGAAACTGACTTAAATTTAGATAAAACATGCTGGCAATCTATTGGCTGAATCACACACTCTTCTGTTTCCTGTTTCAATCTCATATACATCTCTTCTTCTAAAACAGAACCCTGCCAAATCCCTTCAACCATATGTTCCTTGAGCACTTCTTTACTTTAGGAAGTAACAGATGCCTGGCCTGGGGGGAAAAATCAATTTATTTCTGTAACTTGGTTCCAGTAATGTAACAGAGTTATTTTGCTTTAAGGAAAGGGCAACCAACCCTGAAAGTATGCTTCTTTTACCTTTAAGAAATATTACATAAGTGGTTTGTACTGAATAATTTATAAGCTTATACAGAAGAGTTATTCAAAATAGCTCAAACTGTACATTTATCATAACCTTTTTCTTCAGTTTTCCACTAATTAATGCTTCTGAAAATTCCTAATTTTAAGTTTCAGGAAACATGCATGTTTGGAAAAGTGTCTCATTTTATGTTTGCAATGAAATATACATGAACCATTTTATGAATTTTAATGAACCTTTATTAACTTTGGTCAGTTAACATTATTCATTAACAATTCATAAACACTTCAACCCACCCCTATTATGCAGCATTATGAACTCTTATGAGAGTGTTTGATACAAAACAGTCATGATAGCAATTTTAAAATAGAGGGGGAAAAAATCAAAAAGCTTCTTCATATGCCAACAACGTACTTTTCTCAAATTAAACTTTCAACAGGTTCATAGATACTATTCAAGTGAGTCTGCAAGGATTTAGTCACGTCTGAATTCAGACCCCAGACAGTGCTACTATCTCAATCTGGAACATATCCCATCTAGAAGTTTTGATTTCACCTAAACTAGGCCCACTGCAAAATGCAATATGAGATTATGATTCAATTATGTTCAGTTTTTCATACTGCAAAAAGTAATTTTTCTGCATATCACTTAAGGGCATTGGATTTTTCTGGGTAAGAGTGTTAGGATTTGACTTTTAAAAGTATTTGTTGAAGGAGTAAAGGTTAAAAAAAAGGGAAATTATTCTTCTTTTCAGGTACAACCAATTCATCCTTTGGAAGCTGTTTGTATGGTTTTCTGGAAAACTGGCTGTATGCATGTCCCTTTTATGCTTTTGTTACAGTCACTTCCCCAATACTTGCATAGGTCAAACATGACTAGTTTTTCTCTAAAGAAGAGCAAAGCTCCTTAAAGTCATTCATAAAGCAGGTACACATGCTGTGCATATAAACCAAATTTTCTTAGTGCTAAATGTTGAAGACCTGAGCTGCTAGCCTGCCTCTTCCCAGAGAGGAAGATGTGTGTGCTGGGAAGTCACCCTGAGAGCAGCCAGCACAGCTCCGAGGGTGGGAGCTGTCTCAGCCTCCAAGCGCTCTCATCATGCTCTGGATAACTTTCCTCTCCTCTCAGCACCTGGGATCTTCTAAGCACCATTACTAAGTGTTTAATTAACGTCAGGTGTTTTAGGGGTATGAATGTCACTGCTCCCCCGTGTCAGGCATTTGAACACAAAACACAGGCCTTGCTTGGTTTCTACCTGTGTGATACTCACCCAATTCGATGGAAGGATGTGCAGCAGATGAATTTGTAGCCAAATGCCCAGCTGCCCAAACTCTCTCAGGGATGCTTTTCTAGGCCAGAAAAGCACGTACCAAACAGGAGCAGCTGAGCTATGCACTGCCCGTGAAATCTGTCACAGCAAGGAATTTCACCTAACCATTTTTACTGTCAGAAGCAAAAGAAATTGGGAGAAAGTGGCATTGTGCTGATAAGAGCATCTGAAATATACAAGAAAATACAATTTGTTGAGGATGCAGGTAGATGAAAAACATCCCCATTGACAGAATGAGTTCTGTGGGCGCTTTTTGCTTTTTGTCAGGCCTCTCAATCTAATTGATCAATAATGTGCATGTTTTAAACTACTCCAATACATTCTACACTCAACACTTTAAAATCAATTCTTCGGTGTTTTCCTTAGACATCATGCCACAATTCACTCTCCTATGCCTAATCCATCCACAAAATGCATTTTGTCAAACTGTTCAATTCTCTCCCTTGAATGAAGCACATTCCATCAAACCAAGCCGTCTGTTCTTACGACAGAATGAATTCAGTCTAATGTAATAAGCAGTGTATGAAGAGAGGCATTTAATCTAACATGTATGTTTAACAAAAGGAATCATTCCTTGTTTGGCAAGACATATTTTAAATTCTCTGTGTATTTTAAAATATTACACCACTGTAAATTGACAAATGAGTCCTACATAGCTTTTGAACAGAGCAAATGTTGTATACAAAATCTTTTTAAAACCTTCTCTCTTTAGAAAATTCGGGAACAGGAATGGTGGATATTGCCTAGCTTCAGGCTTTGTAAACTTGAATGGAACTACTGAAAAATTGATCTGGTTTTTACTCTTAAAAGGTTTATAGTGATTAACTGTTATAGAGGAAACTAAGTAGAGGCAGCTACAGCAGCTGTGATAGTATACTGAGAATACTTTTAAATATGCTTCTCACATTCACACTGGTTATTATTGGGTAATGAAAATCTCTTTATTCCCTCCTAAATTCCCAGAAACCAAACCAAATTCTTTTCAAAAGAATGAAAATGAAATACGACCTTAAAGACACACATTAACATTCCTGACATCTGGTCCAGTTGTCTGATTTTGCTTTATGCCAGGGATGTTTCAGGGATTGCAACGAACACTGAAATTGCAACTGACATGTCATTTGTACTCTTCCTCCTTCTGCCATGTGAATAATTCTTACCAGAGCTTTTCTATGTGAAAAGCCTGGACAGGAAATATATCTACATGTACTGCTTGGGTTAAAGGTTTTAGCAGTATAAACTTCATCTGACTGGATTACGTCACCATGACCATCACAAGTCATTGTAAAAATGGATACATGAAATGTTTATCCTAGCACTCTGTATTAGTTACTTGGTGATATATGTCACATTTTACATTACCATAACTATTTCAAGTATATAATTTGGGCTGAACTTCCATTTTTTGTAATGTTTTGCTGAAACATTATACTTGGTCTCTTATTTGGGCTTATGTTTGCCCAAAATTATAAAAATAACCAGACTCCTTATAGGATGTAAGAGATTGAAGGATTATAACCTTTACCAGAACAGAGGTTCATATGCGGTCTTGGAGGTGACTCACTAAAAGCACTGATTGGTGATAAAAACCTAACACCTCAGATAGAAGACAAACAAGTGCAATGCTGAGAGGGAAGCAGCAGGAAATCAAGTCTGATCGAGCACTGCTAAATGACCTTGAGAAAAACTGTGGGGGAACTCCAGAGATGAGCAGTATCTGAAAAGGAGGTGGCAACTATAGAAAAATAAACTTTCTTGTGAGAAATCTCTATAGGAAAACAGATTTTATACAGTCTTGATAAACATGAATATTTGTCTTCTCCTCATATTCAACTATATGGCCCTGAATTTTGGCTAAAATCCTCAACATAAAAATGTGATTGACTTTTATAATTACATTTTGCTTGAGAATAAACCAGGAAATGTTCTCCTGCTTACCACCTGCAAACCCAGCTGATTTAATTACTCTGACTAACTACACATCTGGCAAAACCCAGCATGCTTTCCCCAGTCAAAGCCAAAAAAATTTTCTAAAATATGATATTGAACACCTTTTCACAGGAAACAGCAAATCAGAATACATATGCATATTTAGGTATACACATGTATGTATTTGCAGAGGAAAATACTTGATGTTATAACATTATTCCTGTCTTAAATTTAACGATACAGGGAGAAATCTTGCCTACATTTTAAGATGAGAGAAAACCAAAGAGCAGGTGAGGCACAGAAAGTGTGTGAAGCAGGATGGGAGCAGCAGAAGATGCTTGTGAGCAGATGCAGGCACCGGGAGCCTGATGTGGCTTTTGGAAGTGCAGGAGATGATGTGCAAAGCTGTGATTGCAGGCACTGGCTGCAGAAGCCCCCTTTGCCTGCAGCACCCAGGGCTGACCGAGCTCCACGCACCCCACGGAGCACTGTTCACCTCTCCGGAGGGTCAGCTCCCTTTTCTGCATCTGTTTCACACAGAAGTGCTGAAACAAAATGGTCAGTTCACCTGCCTGATACTTAACTAACTCAAAAGATGGTCAGAAAGCTTAATTAGGGAAGTACTTTGAAAGCCCTGGATGAAAGATGTGCTCTCTGATAAGCACGGTGAGCTACCTTTTCCTCTACCCTTTCACAGAAAGCTGTGTTGAAAAGCTCTTCACTGTACAAATGAGTTTGAATTGCTGACAAATGCATGAAAATTTGTGCTTCATCAATTGTATTTGCCATCTTTTCAGCTTGCAGCATTTTGCATGCCAAAGTCCCATCAAACATAAACACAGAAAGGGAACAGAAGATCACAAAATACTGGGAGTTCTCTGATTGTCCTCAACAGAATTTTACAAAGAAATACTTTAAAAAAATAAAAAAAGAGAAAGGAATCTGAGGATATGCTCACTCTAGTCAAAAAGATGTTTTCCTTCAAAAGGGTTTTTAAAAAATGGTAATTCCCAATTATCATACCTAAGTGTTATGCTGAGAAATTGAAGGCTTATGATTTAGGCTCTATGTGCCCAGTAGAGTGGATTAAGACTATACAATATAACCAGGTTTCACAGAAATTTACAATACAGCCCTTGCTGGTAGATTTTTTATGAGTCATATCTTTTTTAATATCACCTGCAGCACAACCTCCTCTCTAGTTCATAAATACATAATAATTCTTTACATATGTATCCATGTAGTCAAAGGTACTGTACCAAGGTATAGGATCTATAATGTTATTACTGATTTGTAATGTAATTTTTGAAAGTTTAGCTGGAAGCCAGGAAGTGAACCCACATGCCTAACCAGTCTTCAGTGAGCTATTGTTTAAGCCATTCTCAGTCAAAGATTTCTGATTTTGTTAAAGCAAAAGAAGATTTGTACTGAGAGGTTCCCAAACAAGGGCTGTGTCTCAGATCTGACGGTGTCTAACGGGAGGGAATGTAACCTGTGCTCTGATAACACTCTTGACTCTGGTCAAAGGCAGAACTCCCTCTGGCTTCGGGCTGTAAAATCTTGCTCTTTGCTGTCAGCAATACCGTTTTTTAAAAGAGCCACCTCAACCATGCCAAAGCAAGAATTATTCATGTGTAAAAGCAGTCTGATGTTGTCCAAAGAAAACACTGGTCTGCTAGTGTCTGGCCTTTTTATTTGTTAAACTCAGGGCAGACACTGACATTGCTACTGCTGTGAAAGCAAGCCAGGTATACACTTTCACTAAATTTAAGCAGTAACGTTGTAAAATGAAGATGTCCTCAGCTGTGCAGAATATTCTAGCATGGAAGCCTTACATGAAAATTTAACGACAGAGTATTTGAGCTGTTAGTGACACTTTCAATAGATTACTTTGGGAGTCCAGAAGTTGACTGAAGCAGGAATTGAGTCTCATGACTCCAAGGGGGATTTTTCAGTCTTTTATCACATGCCTAGGATTCTTGTCCAATAAAAGTTTTCTTCTGTTTCAGTCAAAATTTTAGTCAATGATCTCAAAAATTCCAACCAGCACAAAATGTTTATGTGGCAATTAGCATAAAATGGAAGTTAGGATACCAGAGCTGGAACTGTATACTCAGTTTAATTGTTTCCTCTCTGCATTTGAATTTAGGAAATTTATAAGCTTGTTAGGTGGTTGTCACTCACTGAATAAAAAAAAAGAATCCCTATTTCCTTCACTTCAAAAACATTCTGTTTTGCAAAAAATATTAGTTCAGAAATACCAGAAATCACCTGTTTTACCTTGGAGGGACATGAAAGTATAATTTTTGAGGACTGTCCTGCGGAAATGTGGTAAGGTATGTCTTTCATTTCTCCCTGCTTAGGGAATCACAGGATAGTGGTCAAATAATTATGCTAGATACAGTTTGAGGTAGGCACTGAAGCATCAAAAATACTTAAATATTATAATACAATTTGAAACAAAATTTTCACACTCTTTCTCTGACTGGCCAGACTCTTGCTCGGTTGTATTTACACACTTACTTTATCTCAAGAAGCACTTCATTCAATGAGAATTTACATTAGCTGAGGATCTGGAGGTGGTCAACTCACAAAGGTTTCCAATAACAACTGTCTGAGAAGTGAACTCAGATCATATACCTGTACTAAACTAGAAAAAGAGTAGATTTTAACTTAGATCTGTAGCTTCCTGTTAGATGTGCTAACCACTGGACTATGAAAAAAAATCACATTAAAACAAAAGTATAGACCATAATTCAGCTCATATTTGCAAATATATCCAATTCATCTATCACTGGGACATAAAACTGGCACATAAAATATTTAAAAAAATATTTTGCAGATATTTATATATGCCAATACTTGACAACACAATTCTCAAATAAAAGCATTGGTGGTGTTTTTTTGCAGCCTCTGAGGGCTTGAGCATTTTTTTTTTGTTGTTGTTGTAATTTCTTTTCTCTTGAATTTTATTTATAATTAAATCTGGAAAAAAATTTAAAGGATGGATGTAAACTATTACAAATATTAGATAGTGGCCACTTTCCTTTTTGAGACAAATCTCTAAGTACACACAAGACTGTAAAGAATGCTTTTATAATATAAACATTGTTCAGTTTCTGTGTGGATACAGTTAATAAACAAGTACAAAAGTATTTTCTCCCACTGAGAACTCTACTAGCCTTGATTTCCTAAATAGTGTTTAGCTGAAATTATTACTATTACATTGCACAGTAGACAGTAATAGACAATGTGTAGACACAAAGGAGGACACGACCCTTTTCCACAGGCAGCCTGAGGGATGATAAAGTGGTTGCTTTGAACAGTGAGAGCATCAGGATGAGCAGCAGCAACGAGCTGGGTGTCCCACCAGCACACCAAGCACAGGAACAGCCCCTGATCCACCCAAAATACCCAATCTGGGCAGAGCTGCTTTAGTGACAGCTGATGACTTAGCAGATAAGCAGCCTTTCAGACTGACTAATGTGTTGTCTCAACATATAGAAGAGGAAAATTGAGATGTTCTTATAAAAGGGCTACCTGTCAGAAAGTCTTATTTTTAACTAAAAAGAGTCAGCTCTCCAGAACCTTACACTAAAATTCAGTAATTTCTTATAGAGGTGGCCTTTTCTCTCTCATGATAAACATGAAGAACAACATATTCAAAGTCATAAGTATTACTGAGTCAAGGTGAGCCCATATAAAGGTTCCATTTTCTTAAAAAGAAGAAAAAGAATATCAAGTGTTAATAACACTTATGAACTAGCAGAAGAGATACAGAAAGTAAAAGTTAGCTGTAAATTTGCTACTTCACGGCTGTAGCACTTATATTGTGCAAAATATAAAGGACAATTACCAAGCCTTCCTGGAAAAAAGTAATGGGAATAACTCTTTAAGTTTGAAGGGTAAGTATATAACAGGCAATTACGGGAAGGTGGTGAGGATGAAATAGTTTTGTGATACAAGATTCTGCTAGATTTTATTTCTGAATTTATCCACAGAAAATTGTGTCAGTAATTTTTCCCTTCTTTAGTATGTTTTTAATACCTTTTATAAAAAGCAGTTCTGAAAACCTCTCCTCCCAAACCAATCATTTGAGAATGTCAAAATATAGAATTTAATGTACAGTATCAAACATCAAATTTATTTCAGGATTTTTTTCTAATAAGGTTGTGGATGATACTGTTTACACAAAAATTTATGCTTTTAAATCTGTTCATCCACCTCATTTGTACAAACAAAGAATTTTCCAAATGTGAAGATTACTGCATTATATTCACTAGGTATATTGCAAAAGTACTTACTAGACTTCCTGCTAAAGTTAGTCCAAAAAATTCATGTTCAAGCATAACACACAATAAATGATGCTCCCCTGCAGGAGTTTAGTCTACAAGAAAGATGTTGGATGGAGGAAATCTCTTACTCCTCTTTAAGAGAGCATAACACAGAAGAAAACTTACATTCATTATACATCAATTAATGCTTATGTTTGTGGATTATATGTGTGTAAAAATGGTCCTTTACCACCAAGAAAATACTGCAGCACTATTTTGTAAGGCATTAACTTTTCTTGTTATTTCCTCCATGTGGATTCTTCAAGATGAATCTGGGTCAAATCACACCAAAACTACTGTCACCTTTTCCCAAGCTATCAAAAGTGTGAAACAAAAAAGGCTAACACTATGTCACTCAAAATCACTCCAAAAAGTTATTGGGATAAAGTCAACATTTCTGTGACCTGTTACAACCAGGTTCAATTTAATCAATTTTAAGTCCATTGACTTGAAGTAGGATATTCCAGAACCAGATTTGAACCTCCATTTCCTTCTATCTTGAATATTGGGTTGTTGGTTTTGCCTTCACAAGTACAGTAGTATTTAGTGCATCCTTTATGCTTGATACCATAAAGATAATAACAATCACTACAAATAACAATCCCTCCCTTTTTTTCCAGCCTACAGGAGACACAGTTTGTTCATGCTATATAGGCTTTTTCAGTTGTTTCCCTGTGTGTAGGAGAGAAAATTGTGTGTGAAAAGCGATTACTGAGGAAATTAACTGGAAGACATGCTACATAATTAGCTCTCAAATATTTAAGCCAGTAGTTAATAATTCACATTGCTTGGGTCACAAAGGTCTGTTGACTAATGCAGATTCTGGTGAAACCATGAGCCTGAAGTTTCTCATAACAATCTGGCAGCAACCTTTCCTAAAAATTTCATCAGAAAAGCAAAAACAAACCTATGATGGAATTAATAGCTTTTCTCAGTAACTGCTTATCAGTCAACTTAGAGTATTTTTCAGAATACTCTGAAGTATTGGGCCAAACCTACTCCAGAAGCTGACGACCTTTATAGGAATTGATGAGAACTGTCCTCAGGAACTCGTGTCTAGCAAAGACTATCTCTTAAATAAATCAAAGCTCAAATTAGGAACTTGTACTATTGACCTTATGACAATTTTTCCCTTATTTTTATCACATATTTATAAAAACTGAATCTGTACATTTCTTATCTTAATATTACGTCACCCAGCATGTTTAGGCAATTCAGGTACTTTGATAACATCTTTACACAGTAGAACGGAAGTGAATAATTACAACCCATCAAACAGAATATAAGTGTTCAAGTATCAGCTGTCAGAAAGTGGGACTAAAATTCCATGTGATTAAGAGCAAATTGGATTAAACATGTTTCAAAAAGAAATACAATTTTTTTTCGACTGGAACTTTGTAGCTTCTATATTAATGCACATGCACCTACAAAGAAAAGAAAAGCTAAAATAACTCATAGAAGAAATAACTGTGAGAAGACATGGGAGAAGAGTCCAGACACAGATGGCTGCAGTCTGTATTTATTCTCAAGGAAATATCACAAGGCAGCCCATATGATGCTGAGGAAATAAATAGTGTATTTGGATGCTAGCATATACTGTGTTTAAAAAGATCATCCATCCTGTCAGGAACAGAAATATGATACAGAGGAAATATGGAGGCAGCAATTTGTGTGCAACCTCTGCTCCCTCCCTTGCTTTTGCTGAAATGCCAGGCAAAGATAACAGCAGCCGCACTGTCTGCGGATCGACAGAAGCAACCAGGGCTACAAATGCTAAAGAGGATAAAATTCCTCTTTGTGCCGTTCCAGCTACTCAGTCTCCTTCCTAGCCCTTTCACCGGCGTCTGTTTGTTTTCGCGGGGGTTCAGCCCCCAGACCCCGCTCTCAGCTGCCCCCGCCGCGCTCCGAGCTGCCCGGCCCGGGGCCACCGCCCCCGCCAGGGGACACATCCCGATCCCGCCCGGTGTGCCACCTCCTGCTGCTCCTCCTCCTGCCAACCCTTCACCTCTGCCACAAAGATACCTGGCACCACTCAGCTCTTCTTGTTTCTTTACTTTTGCTTTTTTTTTTCCAAACTGAGATTTCCTCCTCTGAATAATTCCTCTCAGTTTTATTTTATTTTTAATATTATTTTATATTTAATAAGNTATTAATTTTTAATTATTTATTTTATTTAGTTTTATTTTAACTGACATGGTGCACGCATTCCTATTAAACAGTGGAAAGCAGCTACAAAGATCTTGAAAAATATTAGACCAATTTAATCTTTGGAAGTTTTCTTTTTCCACCAGAATTAAACATTTTCCCGATGTTTTTAATTAAATATTATCCCTTTTTACTTTTATTTCTTTATTTAAAAAAAATTGAAATAAGTCTTTTACATTAAGATTAAGAAACTGTTTACATGCACAAATCCACTCTTAACAGCTATATAGCACGTGATTGGTATCATAATGGATTTACTCCATTATATTTATTTTGTACAGTTTTAGGGATGAGGACATTGGTTTTTTGTTCCTGAAAAAAGTCCCAACAAAAAGAAAAAAACAAAACAAAACAAAAAACCCCAAACAAACAAAAAATCCCACCAAAAAACCCCGAAACACAAATCCCCTAAATCAACAAAAAAAAACTCCATCCACGAGAAATGAGCAATGCTTTTAGTCCTGATTAGTAATCTAAAGTACAGCAGAACATAATTTCAATGTGAAAATGAAAGGTACAGTTAAAATTATTACTTTCTTTCTCTTCCTGTTTGCAAAATCAACTCAGAAATTATTCTTTTCAAGTTTTCAGGGCATACAATAGCTAAAGAATCTTATCACAGCAGAAAAGTACATAATACTAACAATGTTCCAAGGAAAACATTAGGCTTTTTGAACACTTAACGTATGATAATAAGGATATAGTATAGAACATTCCACTCATATCTTGTGTATTTTAACAATGGCTTCCTCAGCTGTGTAACTTGTTTAAATTCCTTAATACTCTATCATAAAAGTTAGCAAAATGAAGTAGTCTATTTTTGCCCCCCAAAAATTGAAAAAAACAGAAAATTTTTTGGGAAACTACACATAAAAAGTCTTTAAGTGGTTTTGTGTTGAACAAAATCCACACGTACTCTGAAACACTAAACACACAGTCGAAGGTCATCTTGGAGTGTTCATCTAAGAAAGCTCTTTGGATCTGGTCCAAAACGTTTTTGCAAGTGACAATGTACTTAGGAATTCAAGTTTTATGGATCTTAGAATGAAGAACAAGCTTGAACTATTAAGTATCATACACTACCCTTCCAAAATGATAGACAGATTGTATTTAGAGGTTGATGTCTCTGTTAACAGCATGGCAATGAAAAGCGTGCCTTTTAACTTTGGAGGAGAGGCCTTTGCATTAGCAACTATAAATCTTAAGTTCAATTTCAGAGCTGTCATAATATCACTCAAATTTTATATATATGTATTTTTATTTACATCATCTACCTTCCTAAATGTGTAATGGCTGGCTAGTTCATGATAAAGAGAATCTTCTGCTAGTTGCAAAATTTCTAAAGTCTACTATCATTCTAGCGGGAGAAATACTAAGTACCTGACCTCATAATGGCCATGTTGAAAAATTTCAACCCTCTTCAGACTTTTCACTCCGTTCACTGTTTGTGCATTTAAGGACTAGTATATGCTTAAGTTCTCAGTATCAGGAAGCACCAAACACCACGCTGCACTGTGAGATCACTGGCAGCAGACCCACTGCTCCTCCCTGACTGCAAAGTAAGTCCTTGCAACAGGTTGTTTTTGATGTTTACAGCCACGTCTCTCTCTCTCTGTCTTTGTTTATTCTGTTAATCAAGTTTATTTGGCTCAGGAAGTTGTAAATCTATTCTCAAATAACTGAAGCTTGTCGATCTCTTTCCAGACATGAAACCATAAATTTTATGTTTTCTTCTTTTGATTGTGAGGATAAATTTAATATTTTATATCAATACTTTAGGACTATCTGCAAACTAGATGCCTAATCCCAACTCTGCTTAATCTTTCTAAGAAGTGTCTGCCCTTTTTTTTCAATAGGAACAAACTCATTGTGTTCAAAGCTGTAATAATGAAAGGCATAATAGCTTAGTTTATTCAGTTTTATAATCCTCTAAGGCAGTGCTGACTGAAGGTTGAATAAACATTGGGTTTATGATATTGGCAAACTCTTAGGAGATAAAAAATTGGGGATAAAGTCTTCCCAAAACTAATAATATATTAATATGCAATAAAATTAGGCAAATATTTTTTAATCCTTCAAAATCAAATTAGATTACTGATTTATACCATTAACATGTTAAATACAGAAAAAATACAGAAATTACCAAATGGGTACTTCTGTTTTCTAGAGAGCCACTGATTACTCAGGTCAAGCTAGCTTGATATCCTCACTGTCTTAAGACAGGACTGTACTATGATGTCATGGTGTAGCTCTGCAAGATGCCAACTTTTACAGCACCTTGAAAATTGCTTATCCATAGTGATTATGCAGAGGATATCACAATATAAATTATTGGGTTCAATTGTCTAAAATAAAGTGTAGCTTTAAGTAATTGTTTTATACATAGCTGTGTGACACCAGCTGAGCCTAACCGCCTTCAGTCACCGCTTTTAACATTAGCAGTTAAGCCATCTTAAAGAAGCTTAGACTTTCAGAAAATAAACTCTGTCTGAACCCTCTGTTGCTCCCAGGAAAATGCCATTTGAATTTTAATGCTCTCATTCACAGACTGTCTAGATCCACCCAGTTTTATTTCACAGTTCTGTGGTCTGTATCAGACCTTTCTAGCAACTGCTATTCACTGCAAAAATAGTTTCAAAGCACGACACATGTATCTCAATTAAATTATCAATAAGTGAAAAGAAATAATCAGTTTCCACAATCTCAAAAACCTAGCAAAAGCTTTCTGCCATGCCTTTGCAGTTCTGTTATTATTGAGACACATATTTCTTTTGTTGTTGAGAGGTGTGGCCAATACATTGGCACAGGGCAACTTTATCAAAGCAGCTTCAGCCTCCTTGCATTTCTCCATGCTTGAATACATCAAGCAATCCTGTGTTTATCCTTGCTTCTGAAAAAGACTGAATTGGAGCTCTGCTTAAAACCACTCTTGGCCCAGAATTTAGCATCTCGGATGTCAATACTGAAATTTTCCTTGCAGCTCTTTCAATACACAATCATTAACATGTAATCATTCTTTTTTGGGCTTATTCAGTTAGCTTGAACCTTGGAAAATAATTCCATTATCATTAGTACTACATCTGTGCACCAGCTTTGCCACCCAGAAGTACATATCTGGCACATTTGTTTTACATTATTCATAGATAATGAGTTTACATCAGCTTGATGCCTTTGTCATGTATTTTATAACTCAAGCTGCCATGAACAAAGTTAACTCCAAAACATTTTAAAAGTGTTTGTGCATAGACACTTATCCTTGACATGTTGAATGTCAACAGATTTGATTTTATATTAAAATCTAGATATTTAAAAATTGTTGAACTATGGCAGAAATATGTTTACAGCTCAAGCTTACCTTGTAATAAATGTGTCAAGCATCTGCAAGGTATAAAATTAAGAATATTTCTGAGAATTTACCCTGAATATATTTGATTCTAGAGTTTCCAATCAACACCAGTTCAGTATAGAAAAGATTAAGGAAGAAAATAGACCCTGTAAGCAGCCATAGGATGGAGGAACTATGACTTCTCAGGGCCCCCGCTTGCAATATAGGGTAAGGACTGTCTGAGAAAAAAGTCCTCTTCACATCTTCAAATCCCTAAAAGCACTAGGAAAGTTTGAGACCCGGACATCTAATTTTTCTAGATCACCTTGAAAGATTCAGCCTTCATATTTAATGTTTTCCTCTCATTTCTTATAACAAAATTTACCTTCAAAAGACTAAAAAATCTCCTAAAGACCTATCATCAAGACTTTAAACTCGCTGTCCTCTTTCAAATCTGTCTGGAAGCTGTGGGCAGCTTGTTTTGCACCTGTAGGTTTTACAATGGATCAGCTATAGATGGCCTTTCCCCCTCTGTGCTAAAATAGGCGTCACCTCTTATTCCACAGCCAATGCAAATTACGTATTCTGTACTCTAGTGATTTTGAAAATACCAAAATACTGTGGTGAAGCCTGAATCCTAATCTGCACTGCCACATGTCACAGCACTTCAGAGATCCAGGCATAACCAAAAACATTAAGATACCTGTTACAGCAAAAATATGACCCAGCAATCCTTATTATACCATTTACTAATAAAGTGTAAAACTTCACTTTTGTTTTTATACTGTTTTCATTTTGTGCACCTTATTTTTTTAATAGTAAATAATTGTCTTGGATCACACTTGGTATACTTCTGCTCTTGTTTCTATTCTTTGACACTAATGGTTAGCCCAGACAGAGGTGAAAACTTTTTTGAGAGATTAGAATTGTTAAAATGCAGCATAAAATAATTCTGTTTCCCCATGCTTTCCCTTTCTGTTTGTTCAGGAATAAGTATTCTAATAAGATTCGACCTATAGGTTGCTGAAGTCAACAGGCACCTTTCCATTAACTTTAGGAAGTTACAGGTGAGGTTTAGAAGACTGATCAACTGTCTTTTAGTCTGTATTAATTAGTGCCATAAAAAATGTCATAAATGTTACAGGGACAAGCTGATATTTTCTTTGACTGTTATGGAAGGCCAATCACAGAGCAATAATTGTAGATGCTGGATATGAAATGTATGAATACTAACTGCCCATGAGAACATATTTTTTTCTATCTCTGATGTTTTTCTTCCTACTGGTAGTGAATGCTATGGATCAAAAACCACACAAACTTTTAAGGCTTTGGTATATATACAAAGGAGATTTTTGAAAAATATTCACTATTAATGATACTAGGGTTAGCAAGAATGAAAACCTTTTAGAACTTCATTTTGCATGAGTTTCTAGAAACACACCTGAAATCAAGTCATGATTTGTTAAGTTGTTAGAGTCTTTTTGTTATTATTTTAAAAAAAAAAAAATTTTTTTCACGTGATATGAGATTAGAGTGGTATGTAATTAAAAGTATGGTTTTCATCATTGGATCTCTGTTTAAAATAAAGGTAACAGGTAAATCAAGGAGAGCATGCAAATGTGAAACCAAAGATTTTCAATTTCTTTTTCTAGTAAATGTTTTACTCATCTATACTTAACTCTCTTTGGTCTCCAATATGTTTTCAGAATGCAAAAGGAGTGCCAAGGGATATAAATGTCTTTTTCTCTGTGAGAAATAATCTGTAGATCCATTGCACCAGTGCTACTAAGATGCTATTTGATGTATCACTCAGCACAAACAGGTGATATGGCACCTACCAGAAGAGTTCAAGGGATATTTGTGAGAATGGATTATTTATCTGTGTCCATCCATACAGTAATAGTAAGGAAACAGGATTTGATCTGGATTTCAGTGTTTATTGTGAATCTTCTGTTGACATTAATGTGCTCTGGAAGAAGTCCATGATAACCGCTACAGTACATTAACAGATCAGCTTTCAGTGCAAAGGATGCACCAGCACATTGCAAACTGTAAGTGTATGTACCCTTCAAATATATTGTGAAAGTGTATGACACTTTACAGGAACTGTAGAAAATGGATTACCTACTTGAAAATGTGGAGGGAAACAAGGTAGAGTGGATTTCCTGAGTGGATTCTTGAAGTGGAGCTGTCCAGTGGAGTTAATGCAGTTTCAATCTTCTCTTTAAATGCCAAAACTTTAAAGAATTTTAGTGTCTAGTATTGGGGTCATCTATTGCGTCAGTCGGCGAAGCAGCAGCAGCAGCAGTGGGGGCAGCATTGGTGACTGAGGCAAGTCCAAGGGTGAGGGTTAGACCGAGCTGTACAAGGGCATTCCTGCGCTCAGGGACACCTGAGCCGCAGCCCGGACACCCCTCTGGACCTGGAAGCCCTGCGCAGCCAATTAGGCACGAAGGGGACATTGCCAGGAGCAAAATGGGAGATCTAAACAGATCCAGGGAGTGTCAATGACCCCGAGTCTGACAAGCAGGGGTGTGGCACGGCAGTGAAGGTGTGGCATGGTACTTTGCATGGCAGTTCTGGTAGGGGGACGAGCAGGAAGATCTCCTCTACAACTAGCTGGGAGGAGCCAAGAGAGGCAGATAAACAGACTCGGTATCTGGTGAGGAAGAGCACAAAAAGATCCCTTCAGCCTTCTTAGCGTACCCATGAAAGCTTCTTCAGTTGTGGTGTTGGCATGCTGTAGAGCTCGTTCCCCTGCAGCTGCTGGAGTCACAGAACCAGCCGTGTCAGAGGCCTGCAGCCAGCCAGACCTGCTGGTGGCAGATGGAGCTCTCCAGGTCACAGGTTCCAGGAGTGACTGGTGCCTCTCCATGAGGCTGGGGTGACAAAGGGCTCTGCTGCAGAAGCTGTGCTGTGGTTGAGGACCTGTGTCACCAGGGGAGGGGGCTACAGAGGGAAGTGAGTAAGTTACATTGTATTTGAGTTAATGAGAAAGAAATGGGTTATTTTCAGAGATGCAAGAGTCTCCAGACATCAGGAGTATCAAACATTCATTGTAGTCGAGAAGCAGGTGGACTCAGAATCCTGAAAGGTAATTAGAGGGTCTGTTGAAGATGACGGCTGGAAGCAGGTCACTTCACATACCTGGAAGAAGGTTCCTCCTCCTTCTGAAAATTTAACAGATAGGACTGGCACCTTGTACAACACATATGAGGCCCTGGAACTAGAAGGACAGACAACTGATGAGGTGGGCAAAGGTTCTCAATGGGATAAGTGAAACCTGGTGGGATGAGTCCTGTGACTGGAGTGCCCTGTTGGATGGTTACAGGCTCCTCAGGAGGGACGGGCAGGGCAGAGGCAGAGGGGTGGCACTGTGTGTAAGAGAAGGGTTAGAACATATGGAGCCCACAGTCAGCAATGGCACAGTTGAGAGTCTTTGGGTAAGGATCAAGGGGCAAACAAATAATGCAAATGTCATCACAGGAGTCTACTATAAACCTCCCAGCCAGGACGATGATGCCAATGAATTATTCTTTGACTGACCTCAGGCTACTCAACGAATTAGTAAATAAG
Source organism: Daphoenositta chrysoptera (assembly GCA_013397915.1). Lineage (NCBI taxonomy): Eukaryota > Metazoa > Chordata > Aves > Passeriformes > Daphoenositta > Daphoenositta chrysoptera. The sequence goes on along the minus strand of VZRO01003393.1, from coordinate 320,269 downwards.
GACCATTGGGAAAAATGCTTTTATAAGTGCTGGGGTCTGTCAGTGCTGGTCACTTTTTAACCATCACTTTCCGAGGGCACAGGAGCAGGCAAGTCCCAAATGTTGCAAGTCAATGTTGCAAGGCAGAAGGCTGGCTGGCTGAATAGGAATCTTCTCCTGGAAATAAGGAAATAAAAGAAAGGTGTATGCCCAATGGAAGCATGGTCAGGTGACATGGGAAGAATACAGAGGTGCTGCTTATCACCGCAGTGAGAAAATTCATGTGGCCAAAGCTCAACTGGAGTTGAAGCTGGGGGACAATAAAAAGAGGTTTATTCTAATATATAAATGGAAATAGTCTGGAGACCATGGAAAGGGACCTGGAAAGTTGGATATTTGTCAGCAGTGCCCTGGCAGCAAGGGGGGCCAACCTTGTCCAGGGGTGCATCAGGCACAGCTTCGGCAGCCGGGCAAGGAAGGGGATTGTCCTGCTCTGCCCTGCACTGGGGAGACCTCACTTTGAAAATTGTGTGCCGTGTGGGGTATCACAATATAAAAAAGACATAAAGCTGTCAGAGATTGTCCAGAGGAAGGCCATGAGGATGGTGAAGGGTCTGGAGGGGAGGCTGTATGAGATGGGGGTGAGGTCACTTGGTGTGCTCAGCCTGGAGAAGAGGAGACTGAGGAGAGACCTCTTTGTGGTCTCCAAGTTCCTCGTGAGGGGAACCAGGGCAGGTAGCAATCTCTTCACTCTCGTGACCAGTGACAGGACTTGAGGAAATGGCCTGAAGCTGAGTCAGGGGAGGTTTAGTTTGGATATCAGGAAAAGGTTTCTCACCCAACAGAGTTCATGAAGGTTTTGGACAACATTCTCAGGCACATGGTGTGACTCTTGGGGATGATCCTGTGCAGGGCCAGGAGTTGAACTCCATGATATTGATGGGTTCCTTCCAACTCAGTATATTCTATGATTTCTATGGTCTTTTGTGAACAGCTAGTAGTGTCAGAGCAGATTTGTAAGGAACAGAGTGGAACAAGTTTAACTTCAGATCGCAAACCTTTTCAGAAATGGTAAGATATGTAAAAAAAGAAGGAAAATATTCTGTATGAGGTTTGGGTTTATGTCTTTTCTTGTAAGTTGATAAAAAAAATTCTATATGTTTCATGAATGTTCGATTAAAAAAAGAAAACCACCAGAATTTGGTAGAAAATTCCAATGCATTTGGATGAGGATTCCAGCATAACAGATGACAGTTTTCATACTCACTGCGTAGTATTCTCCCCTAAGAGGTATGATGCCTGGGCAGAAAAAATGAGTTCAAACTACATTTAGTCTTACACATTTCTTGCCTGCTCAACTGCACATGGCCTGTTTTATTCCAAGCTGTGCGTGGGGAAATTTCATCCTGCAGTTTTCAAAAGATAGGCGACACGAACCTTCTGGTTAGTCCTACTGACAGAAATTAGGGGCTTGAAAGTAATGGGAAAGGATGTTAGAAGCTAATGAATTCCCTTAGGCATTACCCACTCTCCCTCTGAGGATGTCTTTACCTGGCACTGTTATCCATATACTGACTCATAATCACTGTATTTCCATGGACTCCCATTGGTGTTGTCAAATAAATACTGATATAGCTAAGAGGACTGCACCATATGGTGGCATTGCTGCGTTGGGTGCAGTTAAATACAGAAGTGATGTGAGTTTTGTGTATGAAGCTGTATTTTTAGTATTCAGAATGACAGCATAGGCCAGATTTTTCCAAAACTCTTACTTCTCATCAGGGTTTCAAAACAGGGGCCAGATTTTCAAGTTTTCAACTTACAGCTCCTTGTACAGGGAAACTAATTGTTAGATTTTTCAGAAGAGTTTTTCAATCAAAAGTACAATGATTTTTGATTGTGTTAATCTGCTATGACAGTGAGTGCTGAGATGCTTCAGTTTCCCTATGGTCTGGAGATTTTTATTTCATGTAAATGTAAATCCAGCTATTCATGGAGTCAGCTGGACTTATTCTGCCTCTGCTCACTTACAGAGGTGTAACTCCATGGGCATATCTCCTGCATACACTGATCTAAGAGGATAATCAATTACATATGCAGTAAAACTTCTAGAGGGAGCAGAAAGACCAGCATGGTCCTTCTGTGAATGTCATTACAAATTCCCGGCTACTAGCTCTGTTTACTTCTCTTAACTGAGTCGAAATTTTTTCAGTAAACATTGTTCAAAGTGGAATTCTGTTTTCCTATACATGTGATAATAGGAGACGATGAAGAAGATGAGGAGACTCAGGGGTGACCTTATTGCTCTCTACAACTAGCTGAAAGAAGGATGTGGCCAGTGGAGCTGGCCTGTGCTCCCAGGCACCCAGCAGCAGGACAAGACGACATAGCATTCAGCTGTACCAGGGCAGGTTTAGGTTGGACATTTGGAAGAATTTCTTCACAGAAAGATATTAATGATATTGGTGACTAGATATTGGAACGGACTGCCCAGGGCAGTGGTGGAGTCACTGTCCCTGGAGATGTTTAAGGAAATACTGGATGTGGCACTCAGTGCCATGGTCTGGTTGACAAGGTGGTGTTCAGTCACAGGTTGGACTTGATGATCTTAGAGGTCTTTTCCAACCTAATTGATTCTGTGATTACTACATGTCATTCTATCTAAACAAGAGAAAAAAATATATACATGAAATAAAGTATTTGCCTAGTTGGTACTTTGAAAGTATGTGATTTTTCTTACAAATTTACATGTAAACTTTAGTCCTCACTGAATTATCAAAATAAGAATGTGACCAGTGCATGTATTGTAATATTTAGGATAAACTTATGATCCTTAGCTAACAGTTAATTTCAGAATCTATCACGATTTTTCAGATCTATCTGATTTCTTTTCTCATAAGATCAGTGACAGGTTGTACTGTCCACAGTATTTGGTCATAATATGACTGATGCTCATGTAACACGATGTTACTGGCTTTTGATGAAAACTTTATAATAAACTGGAATATTTTCATATGTAATTCTCTGTGAAATTTTACACTATTTCTCCAGTCATCTTTTCTCATGCTGACTACTGTGACTGCTGTGACTTCTGTTTCTTTTGTGCCTTCACCATTTTTAAATGGAAAGTCCCGGCATGTGACTTGGAATATCATAGAATAGTACAGAATGGTTGGGGTTGAAAGGGACCTATAAATACCTACAGTTCCAAACCCTCTGCCCATGGGCAGGGACATCTTCCACTAGATTAGGTTGTTCAAAGCTCCACCCAACCTGACTTTGAACACTATCCTCCTTCTTGACCCTGTCACTGCTGCTTGTATTATTTGATAATTCTTATCTTGACTGAGCTCTTCCATCCCCAATACTAACTGTTTTGTCTCTTCCCCTGTCAAACACTGGGGTGATTTAATGATACCCATTTTGACACATGTCTTGGGTCTCCTTAAAAACAAATAAGATTTCTTTATAAATATACTTAGTTTTGTGTTCACTTTTGAGGCATTTCAGTTAGGAGATTTCCAGGAATGCAGGGCAAAATTGAAGCCATCTTGTGTGATGGTAATTGAAAAATATAATGAATTATTTTTTATCAGTAAATGTCTCTCATTGTAATTACAAGTTATCTGAGTCATGCTTAAACATGCGCATATCCCTCCTTTTTTTTTCCCCTAATTTATATAGTCGCTCAAGACAGTACTTCTGACAAATGGAATTCATTTTTAAAATGTGATTGAGGAAAGTGTAACACTGAGGTAATGTTATACAAAATAAAAGAGCTTATCAGCTATTCACAATAATCAGCACTGAAAGAAAAGTGTATATATCCAAAGCATGAGGTTGAATTCTTGAGCATGTGTAAGTATCATTGACTTCAACAGGACTTTTAAGACTCAGCATTTGTTAGTCCAGTCCGTAGACCATATCTATCAAGTGGCATTGTTTGCAAACAGTATTTAAAGAATGTTTATATCAAAAATCAAGTGTAACTCCAACTTCTCCCTTACAGGGTATGAAGACAAAAACTGTAATTCTCCTCCGACTTGAGGCGTTTCACAGTGGTGAAAAACCTTTAATGTCCAAGCATCAGAAAACAAAGAAAAACACACCTTGGATATTTTTTATTTTTATCATTTGAATGAAAACTTGTGCAGATATTAAGCAGTTTAATTTCTCCCAATGATTCCTAAAAGCATTTTTCATAAACACTAGATACTGTTTTGTCTTCCTGAACCCACTGGTAGGAGAAAACACTATTCATTTTGGTGTTAGTCTTTAATATGTTCTGGGAAATTTAGGTTTCGCAAAAATAGCACGTAGTCACCATGGAATAATAAGGTACACTTCCGGACAACATTCTTCCCTTTAATCTGCAGATTGTGTGATTAAAGGCAAGAAAGGTAGTAAATAATTCTCTAGGGAGCTTTTATGCATGTATAAACATGTCTGGAGGAGTGGAATGGGGTTGCGTTAAGAAATAAGGCTTTCTTTGTTTAAATCCTGTTCTGGGGTTTGGTGCGAGTAGAAGAATAAGTAAAAGTCATTACTGCTTTCTGTTAAGTCATGAGTTACTTCATTGGCATCTCTATGAAACCAGTGAGGTGAAAGGAAAATTACAACATTTCATTTGTTAACATATTTGTGAAAGGTGGTAACTGTACCTGTGCTGCTGAAGGTCATACCAGTCTGCCCTGTTTCAAAACTTAGTCCTGCTCTTTTTGCCTTCAGCTGGTTCCAAATCACTAATGAGGTGTAAGAAAACTGTGCACAGAAGCAGTATAAAACATGGGAACTGGGCATATGTGTGAGTGTAAGGAAACAAAAAATACAGCTAGGAGCTTGAAGGTTTGCATATGCAATTGTGCACAGGCTGTGAGAAGTCCGTGCAGGTTTGCACTAAAGCGTGAAGTATTTGCATGTTATCCTCTGACAAAGGCTAACTAGAAATTCAGGCTGTGTAGCCCCTGTTCCTTCTGCTGTCCTGCAGATCTGTGTTGTTCAAAGCTCCAGAGCTAACCATATTTAAAAACTCAAAGCTCCTCCCTCACTGGCTGGCTGGAAGCAGGTCCTCTCGGGACACTTTCTACTCTTCTAAGGTGGCATGTAGAAGCTATCCTTGCTGCCACATCCCTAGGGTTTTCACATGCCCTTCATAGTCCCGCTTCCTGGAGCGATGAGCTTTATATTCCTCAAAAATGAAGTATCCAATGCTGCAAAGGACTGTGGAGAATTTTAAAGACTTAACTTGACTGGGTTCAATACCCCCAATGCCAAGACATAGGAACAATCTTATTTGCTTCCACTAAAAATCTCACCACTTTTTAAACTGGCTCATTAGTTTTGAAATAATTTTTAAGCCTTTCTCAAAATATACTTGGACTTGCTAGTGGAGACTTTACTTGCATTTTTTGATTTTTCTATTATTAATCTGGCAACTGAATGAGGAAATGCTAAAACCTACCTACACTGGTCAAACACAAAGACACAAGTTCTCATAATGTGTGGAGGTTGGATGGAAACCTGTTGGCAGGAAATGAGAACAGTTAATGAATAGAGGTACTCTTGGTACCATTTTACTGAGCCTATTGTGTTAAATAGCACAAGATTTACAGCATGATCAAATAACAGCAAAACTTGACTAAAACTCCCAAAATAGGTAGGAAGATTTTCCTTCCTTCCTTCCTATCTTCCTTCCTTCCTTCCTTCCTTCCTTCCTTATTCCAGCTCTTTTTTGTTATATTATTATGTGGAAACATATCTCTATTCTTGGCTCAGGTTCTGTTAGTGACGTTTTGAAGCAGTTACTGAAAATATGAGAACGAAAAAATAGATCAAGAATATTTTTTGAAAGAAGCTTCACTTCAAACTGTGGTACATTTACAAAAACGAAAGGCCATACTGACACAGAACATTAGCCAATTAAGGACAGAATCTACCTCTGAAAGAAGTAATAGGAGATGTTGTTTTAGAGACTAATGGTGATTAGCAGTATTCCCTTCCTTTTGGTGACAGAGAGCATCCAAAATCTCTGTGTGAGATTTAGAGAGCATGTCCCTGATTATTCTGTTTAGTATCTCTTTCTCCCACACTGGATTTCCACATCTTCTATGATTCTTTATGATTCTGCTGATATTATTTGTCTTCATAACCTTTTGTTGCAAAAGCTTCAAGAAGCCCTGTATCTACTGTGTAAAAAAGTACTTTCTATGGTCTGGTTTGAACTTAACTTGCGTTGACTTCGCTTACTTCTCAGTCAGTAGACTGGTAGAGTGGGGTTGGTGAAGAACAGTTCACATATGCCTTATTCATCATCTTGTAGCTACTACAAACCTCTGTCGTACTTAATTTTCTTCTCTTGAAACTGAAGGGTCCCAGACTCCTTGGTGTCTCCTTGTAATGCAATGGCTTTACCTTCGTACTCATTTTAGTTGCTCTTCTTTCTACTTTCTCTAACTCCACTGACTTTTCTGAGATGCAGAGACCACACATACACACAATATTCAGGATATGGGCATATCAATGTTTCAAATAGTAGGAAAATACTTTTTTTTTTTTTTTGCTAGCAATACTTTTTTGATTTTTCCTCAGTATTGTTCCTGATGATGTCACTTCTTGTCATACTGATAATTCCACTCAGATGACAATACTGAATTAAATCCCTCCTCTGAGTTGTACCTCTCATTTCTGAGCTCAGTATCACGTAAACATGATTTGGGTTATTTTTTTCTGCCTTAAAGTTATCTACTCTCAAGTTTATCTATTGAGTTTTTCCTAGTTACTTGTTGCAGTTCTTTTGATGATCCTTACCAGAAGCACGGTATTTGATTTCCCAAAATAACTTACTATCATCTGTGAAATTGGAAATGTCACAATCCAGTCCCTTTTCCAGATTACTGATGAAGATCTTGAACCAAACTGGTCTGAATACAGATTCATTTATGACCCTTCTACCAACTCTTGACCTCTTTAAAAGTGATTATTGAACACTTCCAGTTGCTTCCTATCTAACCATCTTTCAATCCACTAAAGGACTTTTTATTCAACTTTAAAGCAGTTTTATTTCCTCAAGAGTATTTTGTTAAAAGAACTGTCAGAAGGTTTTAGAAAATGCGTTCAGACCACTTGATCCCCTTTGTCCACACATTCACTGGCACACCTGGTAAACCAGAATGCTGAAAACTCCACCAGTGAAGCAGGAATAACCCTTACTGGAACCCTCCCAATAAATCACCTTCTTTAATATGCTCAGGGACCTTTTATGCATCACAGACTCAATGGCCTTGTTATGGGGAGAGAGCAGATTCACCAGATTGTAAGTCTCAGGACCTGCCCATCCAGACCTCCTTTCAAAGATGGGATTGCTTAAACACCACTTCTGGTTCAATAGACTACAATTTTTTTTTAAAGATACTCTTTAAATTCTCTTCTTCTTTTTTTTTTCTTAATGTGTCATGTATTATAGGCTTTTCTTTCTTCTCCTTTGTGCAGGCATCCCATTTTTTAACTGCCTTTTTTTCCATAAGGTATTAACTTTTTCCATTTCCCATCATTTGCTGTGATAGCTTTTCCCCTGAGCCTTGAAGAGATTTCATTTGATGACTTCATTTTCTCCTGGAACTGCAGTACACAGTTTAACTGGGCTTGCAATACATACTCCAGGCTCTTGCTTGTAGAACTATTCCTTACAGGACATTTTTGTTGGCTGGTTGAATTTTTCATTTTATTTTAGTTTTTAATGTCTCTTTTTTCATTTAGCACTTTTTCTTGAAACGGAACTTTCTTGAAACTGTCTGCCAGATTTGTCTTTGTCTCTCATGATACAAAATTAACAACTACATTGTGATCACACTTACAGAGTGGCTCACCCACCAGTAACTCTTGAGTGAGATCCTGTGCCCCCACTGAGACCAAGTTCAGGGTAATGTCTGGGTTTCCTTTTTTCCTCTGGGTCTGAGGAAAGAGCTTTTTATTGCATTGAAAAAAATTTCTTCATCTCATCCTTATGAGGCACTGAACTATATCTAGATAGTTAAAATCTACTCTTATTTTATCTGTCTTAACTGCATCTTCTTCAGTTTTGATGAAGAAAATGCTATATTTTTACTATCAAAGTGCTGGACAGCACCAACAGATTCCTTCGTGCTCTTCTTTTCCCACAATATTATACCTGAGCTGCCCACAATATTATACCTGAGCTGCCCACAATATTATATTTGAACTTAGCATTATACCCCCTGTATTGTGCCTCTCTTAAACCCTCTTATCCCCTCTCTACTTTTTACAAAATTGATGTCCTAGCACCATAACAATCTTGTTTACTTCCCTTCAACAATCTCTGTGACGTATTTTCTGTCAGGTTTGCTGCTGGCACCAACCAGTCCTATTTTCTATCATTTTTACCATTGCTGCAGAAGCATCTATAATTTTTGGTCTTGCTCAGTGTTGCAAATGCTACTGAACTGGCACTCTAAGCAGACTGATAACCATTCTCCTTTCATCACAGTTCTCTATTTATGTCCCTGCTGACCTTTCTGGAGGTGCACTGGACATCAGCCACACCCTTTTTGAGGATTGCATTGGACTGAAGCGAGTGGTCCTCAGTGCCTGTCAGCTTTCTCTTGCTTCTAGTGTAGACAATCCTCTGTGATCATTTTAACTTCCAGTGCCACTACCTTTGCTTAAAGCAAAGCTTATGTTTCTAGGAAACAACATTCCCCAAATAGTTATCAGTTGTTAATGCAAACAAACCCTCTGTTCTATACCTTTGAGTCAACCCTGCCTTGAGGCTCTAGACCTCTTCCCACCCCGTGGGCCTTGCACTGGAATTGGCTGTATTTCAGAGCAAAGAGGTCACAAGGCCAGGGTCCCACCAGGTGCTTGCACTTGCCATAAAGGATGCTTCTCCTGTACTTCCACTGGTTGCTGGTAGCAACCTGGACCAAGATCAGCAGATCTTTCTCTGCTCCTCAAACCAAACTAATCAAAGTAAACTAAGACTTTCTGAGGTCTGCTGCTATTGCACCCCACTGCAAAACTCAATGTGATCCTCTCCAGTGCCACAAACTCAGCTGTCCAAATACCTATGAAGCAAGAGTACCACTCCCACCACCTGCATCTCCCAGCTCTGAAGATCCCCCAGCACAAGAAGACACCACAGCACCAGCTGGATGCTGGATCTTGTTCAAGAGCCCTCTTACCCTGAGACTTGCATACTCCTCAGCAACACGAGGCTATGGGGGAAGCAGGGATGTGTCCCTGGACCTCACTTTTGAACCTCTCTGACTTTCCTAGCTGCTCCCATTCTTCTTCTCTCAACAAGGGAGAGCAACCCTGGGAAGACACTCCTTCCTCCCTGCTGTCCCCTCAGCAATGGATAAGGGACTTCACAGCCTATTGCTGCACTTCCACTTGCACCTTGAGCTTGAAACATGGTTTTGAAAGCATACAGAAATTTATCTTCCCTTCAGTAGACAGTGAAGATAATATTATCCTCTAAATCTATTTTACCCTTATTAAGATACTTAGCAACAAAGTCAAATCTGGCCTGAGACCTACAGTGCTTACTCGCCTTCCAGGAGACATCCTGACAAGCCGTCAGAATTCCTGAAGGCACTGCCATTGTTCTCATTTCACTGTCATTTATGGAGGCAAAATTGATGCAAAATGCTTTCACATCATCTTGATGTGAAAAGATTTTATTTCCATATATACATATGGTTGTCTACAATTGCTTAACATGTAAAGAATTACTGAATTAGACCTCCGGTGTTCACATCTTTTTTTTTCCTATTTTTGCTCTAATCTTATTTCCTGCATGAATTTATTTTCAAAGAAAAAAGAATCTGATTTGGTTTAAATAAATGTTAAGAGTATGGATCAGAAGAATATGATTTGTTTTAATTCAATTTAATTAATTTAGTATTTCATATAACATGATTTTTATGAATTTGCATTGATCTATCTCAACTGTAACAGATTATTTTTTAAAACTCTATGAATGGTTTATACATTTCATTTAAGGCTGTATCCTCAACTGCAACAAACTGATATCTTGTCTTTACATGATTGCTGCTAACTAAGGAATTGGCTCTGTAATTTCAGATGAAAGGTCTCTTCACCAATAACATCAAGCCACTTTGAGACATGTATATAAACCAGCTGCTGGTGAAGTATTTTACTAGCCAAGAGAACCCAGTTCAAGGCCTTCAGTTTCAGTTATACATGATGGCTCAGATATCTAAAACCTAATTGCCTAGATAAAACCAGGAATCTAATCTTATTTCATAGTAATGGTGAGAAATAGTCAGGAAATGTGTTTAGATGCTTCTCCCAGGAAAGAAAGGGAAAGGGAACTGACAATGTCTCCAGACCTTCAGGAGTAATAGAAGAAATTAAGAGAACTGACAGCAATGTGCTAGAGATGATATCTGTAAATAGAGAGTACTGCTGTGGTGAATTCCGAGAATGAAAATGAATAAGAAAGGACAGGCAACTAAAGAAAAGTTTCAGATCATCAGGTCATGGCTATAACAATTTTCTTTGTTAAAGGACCATGACAGCCTATACCACACATGACTAGAGAAAAAAAGAAAAAAGGCAAAAAAAGGGGGAAGATGTGGATGCAGGAGAGGACACACACAAGGAAATTATAGAATTTTGTAATTATATTGCACATTTATAAATTGTCAAGTACCACCCCCTGGGTGATGGCTGTTCTGGATAAGTGGAACCTGAGGCACAATCTATCAAGTTCTTAACTCAGGTCAACAGCTTAAACAAAATAATGATAATATCTATTTTTCTTCAGCAAGCTGTGATTTTGGCTCTGCAAATTCTGTTTAAAAGCTCTTCAGAAACAAGAGCCACAATTACAAAGCAGTTGCTGATGCACTTTTTTAGTAGCTGTATTGTCTTTCTCTGATGCTTCACATTTGTTCTGACTTAAAAGCTCAACACACTCAGAAACAAATTGGAAATATATTTCAAGACACCACTGTCTGACTTTGAGTATGCAATATCAGGCATGTGAGCATGGAAACGAAGCAGCACCATTTTTCACGACTAGCCATTAGTAACTTAAAGCAACTCCATAGGGATCAAAGACTGTAATGAAGACAGAGTCACTGGGGATGGCACTAACCTCACTCTGCATTACCCCCTGTCAGCACACTGCAGACCAGCAATGCTTTGAGAGCTGGGACAATAAATTTAGGAACCGTGCACAGAAATTCAGGGAAGAAAACAGACGTGAGGCAGACAAAGGGAAATGAAAAGAACACAGCTAAATATCTCCAAAGAGCCAAATCACCCCCTGACACAGGACAGAATGGCCCTTGGCATTTGCAGAGCTGCGCCTGCATTCTGCTGGCATTCCTTTTTCATTATGTGCAATTTTCCTCAAGAAAAACTTGGATAAAGGGTTTAGAAACTTCCATGTTCCTGAGATGTGGAATTACTTGATCTCACTGATACAGTCATTGCACAGAGATCAATGAGAGAGAGAAGAGTCATTAAAAGAGGATATTTAAGTGTGCATTTCTCAGTATAAACAGAAAATAAATATTTCTACATTCATTAAAACCACAGTGTCGTTTTGTTGTTGTTGCTGTGTAAAAAAGGCAGTTATGACAACCTACCATGATTTCCTGAGGATACATATTCAAATAAATATATTTTTAACGACATGCTTTTATATTTTAAAACACTATAAGACATCTTAAGTTACATTAAAAATGCTGCAGACATTTCCAGAATGAGGTTAAGGAGTTGGGCAAAGTTCTCTGTAAATATAATCAAAAGATAGCTGGAATCAAAATAAACTCACATCTGAGCATTTTATGTAAATGTAAAGAAAACCAATTTAACATTCCTTCCACTATAAATCCCTGAGAGTTATAAAAAAATCCTTGAAGTCTTCAGGTAAAGACTCAGTTAAGGACTGATGTAGAGTTTTCAGGGAAGGAGCTCTCCTGCTCATTTACAAATAGTCTCTTCCACTGACGCTTCTTGTACTGCCAGAGAACAGGGGAGGAAACATTGTCCTTCTACCTCACCTTCTCCCCGAGAGCATCACGTACAGAGGGGGACAAGGTGAGAGCCACCACATGGGTAGGCACTGACCAGCAGAAAAACCTTCCCTCAGCACCACAGCAGAACTGAAAGAAGCAGGAGCAAAGTGCAAATGCACCCCGAGATCATGAAAATGGGAACTGCCCTTCACACAGAGCAAGAGCAGAAGTGTCACAGTTTTGCCTGAGGAGTGATTCCAGGAGGAGCTGCATACATCTCCAGTCTTAAAAGGGCCGTAGAATAAGCACAGTTGTACTGTTTTGGGAGGAAAGAGTTAAAAAAAAAAAAAAAAAAAAAAAAAACAAAAGAAAAGAAAAGAAAAAAAGGAAAGAAAAAGAAAGCTGTCTTACAACTGAATTGGAGACTACAGTCACTTTAGTTTTTTAATGATAAATCTCACGACACACTGATTTAGGCAGGAGACCAGCATTTTGACCAGTCAGAGCACCAGTTTGTCCAGTGGGGTAGAGCAAGGAGCTGGGAGAGAGAGACCCCCTTTTGCTCAATCAAAAGTTGAATTCTGTCTGTATCTCCAAGACACTTGGGATTAGCTTCTCTAACACATTACTACTTAATTTTCTTCTTAGAAGAGAAATCACAAGGCAGAAAGGAAAAGTGTTCTCTGTAGAAAAGAGGCTTTTTCCCTTCCTTTCACTTCAAATAAGGTGAGTAAATGGATTTACATTTTAAAGTAATATTGGGGGAATAGAATGAGCATTTTCTGTGGTAAAGACTATATCACTGAAAGTTCACTGGCTAGAAGCAAAAAAATGGCAGGGAGTGAGGGGTGGGGGTTGGGATGGAAATGAGTTTTTTATCTGAACTTTGAATCGAAATGGCCAGAATCTGGCATCCATCCACACACTGAATACTTCCTGAAAGGAATAGTCCTATACTGAAGTAAGGGGAAACCAGACAGCCTCAGCTACTGAAATGGAGATTGCACAATGCAATTTGCTTAATTCTTAAGAAAACTTCTTTTTGTGGGGAAAGGGAATGGAGTGTTTCTAGAATTCCTAGAATTATTTTTTTTATAACAAATGAAAAAAAAGATGCATTTTAGCTTTTAGAAAACTTTGCACATAATGCAAGTATCTATGTGACTCACAGTACAGTAGAAAAGTAAGGTGTTTTTTTCCTACTCTAAGTTTTAGTGAAAAAATCCTAGCTGAATGACACAGTAATTTTTTTTTCAAATTCCATGCAGTTTCTCATGGTAATTTTTCTTGGTGATGTCTAATAGGGAAATTACAAGAACAGTAAGCCTAGAATGATGTAGAATGAGCTAAAAGTCATTTATTATCTTTGACATAACTATGACATTACTTTGTTTTGTTAATAAAATGGGATTCTTTGGCCTCTTATGCTAAAACAAACAAGAGGTTTGTGAATGCAAATTGCAAATTTTTGGTTAAGTATAAAAAGCAATTTTAGTCATGCACCTAAGAATATTTAGACTGCTGGGGAAGCTAAGGAAAACTGAAAGCTAAAACTGAGGCTAAGCCACTTGTATTCTAACACAGATGGAGAGCAAAAATTCGCTGTAAATTCTCATTAATTCAAATCAGGATGAACTGGTACCCTTTGATTGATAACGATCAGAAGAGAGGACTACAAGAACAGAACAAAAGGAAATAAGTAAAAATATTAACCTTTGAAATCATCAAAAATACACACTCAAGACAAACATACAACTGAATCAAAAAAAACCTGATCTGGTGAAAAATAAAACCAAAATTATAGGGGCATATCTCCTAGGATATCTGATTTTGCTTTGAAGAAGATTTTGTCCGAACAGGAGTGGAAAATCTTTGTAAGCAGGAGATAAAACATGCCTGTAATCAGAAGTTAAACAAGATAGTGAAATAAAATGGATTAGAATTTGTGACATAAGTAGTAATCAGCCTGGGAAACTGCAGGAAAAATGCTTAGACCTATATGCTTCTGAAACAGGACTCTTAACTCTGAAATTTTGTTTCCATCTCACATGAAGCAGGTCCACTGAATTCCAAGGACACAATTTTCCTAAGGAGCAGTGTCATTTTGATTTATGCTTCAAGCACCGTGGAAGAAAAAATCCCTGTCTTTTTACCACCAAAATTGTAAATGGGTCTGGCTTGTGGTTCTCATCCAAGTTTATCTGCATTCCTTTCCCTACATAAATCACTGATTTTGCATTTGGATTGTGGAATGGAGAAGAATAGTGTATTCATTCATAACATTAAATTTCCACTTCTGAATTATGTGGAAATTTACCTCTAAAAAGCAGCTGTTCTCAACTTTTTTTCTATATAATTTTTCTTGGTCAGATTTGTATTTTAAAGGATACTCTCTCATTGATTTAATTAAATTGGAATAAACTCTAAAACAAGAGTCCTTCCATCAGTGACATAGCCCTCCCTGGCCATATTAAACTAAATCTAGTAGACTGGCAAACATGAAAAAATATTTACACAGGAGAGAATAAATATTTTTAATTAAAACAAGACTTTACAACATCTAGAGCTAACAAAGAATCACTATCTATTTAAATGTTTAGAAAAAAGAAAAGCAGAATTTTACCATGTGAAAAGAGATGCTGGTAGTTTATTTGTAAATATTTTGAAAGACTTGCAAAAAAAAACCAACCCAACAAAAATGAAAAATTACCTTTAATGTACACTAACATGTCCATGTTATATCATCACCCATTAACCACTTCGTGATATTTTGAGCTTTACAACTACTGCTGCCAAGACTTTGGTCCTATATTCAGACCAATTCAGAAGAAGTTCAGTGTAGAGGTGCACAATTTCTTAGTGATCCCAGAAAAAGAGTGTTCCAAATCTGTAGCTGACTCTCCTCAAGGCCTCTGGTCTCGAGCTTTGCCCATTGTGTTCTCTCTGGGAATATCAGAGCTTTGGTGCATCATCTGCCACACAAGTATTTGCCATTTAACAATTCTCCTGCTTTCTATCATGAAATTTAAGGCAGCAAAACTCCAATCCAACCTCCTCCTGAGTTATTTTTTCCTTGTTTATCATTACTAGTAAGGCTTAGATAGATTTGAGTGTACCCACTGAGTCCAGTCCTGAGTCCAGTCCTGAGTCCTGCTCACAGGAGTGTTAGATCTCCTAAAAACTGTTCATTTGCAAATATATTTGTATATGCACTTACCATGTCTGTATGCACATGTATTCTGAACACAATTAAGAAAATATGCTGCAACCAGGTTCACACATTTAGACCACAATATATACAATTTTTTCATTATAATTAATTTTAAATGTACATCATATTCTGATAATGACATTGTAAATGAAAAGAATAAAAGAGTGGATAGAAGCAAAACCACAGAAAATAATCCAACCGTTTCTGCATTTTAGGTCAGAGTTCTAGGGTGCTGTATTCTGTAAATTCATGAGAGGGAGGAATTCAGTGACAGGCCAAAGTCTTCAGGCCTCAATTAATGTCATGGTGATGATAGATCTGCAGTGCACTCATTGCATTTCATACAAATGACTACTCAAGTCACCTTTGTTATCTACTAACTGTTCCATGGGAAGAAAAAAACCAGTCACATGCATGAAATTATAATCCAAAAGAAAATATCTTAGACCATAATTTTCAAAGACACTTAAAATTTATTATTATTATTATTTTAAAGTTTAAAATTTTAGTTTTAAAGTTTATTATTTATTATTACTTATTAAAGATAAATTTAAAGTATTTAGGATTTCAATATTCTTTTGGTATCTACATCTTGAAGTTGTACTGAAAACCTCAGCTGCAATTTCTGCTTTCTTCTGGGCTACACACAGTTTATGAAATAAAGGGTAATATTAATGGTGTTAAAATTCCACTCCCATTTCTAATGGTTCTGTTAAAATCACATTGGCAGGTAATACATGGTCCTTTGCTGGCTTCAACTTTTCATCACCCGTCTGAACACTTAGCTGAGAAACCACATCTCATTTTAGCTTTCTTGCTTGTAAATTATCTTTATTGGCAACACTTATTTACAAAGA
>VZRO01003393.1:253264-304174 GCA_013397915.1 Daphoenositta chrysoptera | reverse complement strand
TTTTTTTTTTTAATTCAGTGAATAGTGTTTCATGGAGCATAACTGATGTTTGCTAAAGATACTTTTATATAAACTTTAAGAACACATGAAAGCCATGTGATTTTTGGGGCAGACTGATTATAAACTCAAGCTCATCTTGAGACCAAAGATGTCATGCCAGATCTTCACAGAACTGCATCTAGGAGGCTTTAATCATCTGGAATAATTATATCATGTCCTGATTTTCTCTGCTCTCAGGGAAAAAAAACAAACCAAAACAAACCTAAATCAAAGGCTATCCCATTTTTCCAACTGGATAACATGTTTCAGGTATTTCTTGAATTTTCTGTCTAAATCTGAATGCAGACTTTAAAATGAAGCAGAGGTGCATTCATCATCACAGATCTGTCACAGTGGAGCCAAGAAGCACGGCTGGGCCAGGGCTGAGGGCGCTCAGCTTGTGTGTGCTTCAGGAGAGGAGCTGAACAGGGCATCCAGGAACAGCTGAACTGCTCAGTGGATGCACTGCTGGGTGCAAACTGGGGTGGTTCGGGAGCTGCTTCCCAACTCCACTCACCAGCGGTGCTGTGGGAGCAGCTCCCTCCAGGAAAAGGGCAGGGGCCCACACCCTGACCTGTGACAAACTGCCATCCATGATTGTCAGGAGCTTCAGGAAATTACTATGTCACCTGTTTAGACATCAACATTATCACATGCAATCTCCTGTTGAATTACAGAGGTCTTTTGTTTAATTCTTTAAGCAATATGCTCATCCACAACTATATCTGACTCAAAACATAAGTGACCATACTACTCATGGAAATATATTTCGCATATTCAATATAGCTCAACATCAGTGATAGCATTTAAAATTATCTGTTTTCACTGTGAAAACAGAACCCTTTGGAACAGAACAATTGGAAGGAAAATTCATATTAAGTATCAGACCAAATCTGTCTGGACGGTAGTCAAAGGGGCAAGGTAGTGGTTGCAGCACCAGCAAAGAGTTTCAGAAGATCAGAACCCCTAATTCCCCATCCTTTGCATCTTTCAAGGGGTCTGAGTATTAGCAGAGCATTCCATAACCCTTTGTTATCTTGTTTTTACTGAATGTTAATCTTACAGGAGAAGGAGATTTTGTTACAGTTAATGCTCAGGATCTAAATCTAAGTTGGGAATCTCAAAAGTTTGCTATCACAATGCAAATATATAAAAATGGTGCTAAAATGAGGATCATAAATGTTTCATTCCTTTGTGTACATGCCACAGGGTGAGAAAATATTCATCATCGAGTATGTAACGGAAGATCTGCCAGAAGGCTGTAAATTACACTGAAATATCAGAGCCATGGGCTTATCCTGCACACAAGTGCGGGAAGGAAATTCACACTTTGCATCAAACACACTACTTGATCAACTTCACCAGCACATTATTATGCCCCATGTCTCTAAAAAACCTCCCAACCACTCAATCTCTTGATCCAGCATTCATAGACTGGTATAAAAGATGGGCTAGAATAAGTAAGGTCATTCCTGTATTTATTACTTAAATAATCACAATCTAGTGTAGGCCCAGTTCTGCAACATTTCTCCTCAGCTCTTTTTCAACCTGTACAAAAACAGAACAGCGTGTCCTGTCCATAGGGGCTGACAGTCATAAGAAAATAAAGATAAGAGGGGGGCAGATGCCCCAGTCCCAGGAAGCATGGAGATAATGGTGGTTAAATCGATAAGCAGTTCACGCATAGCCAATTGATCACAAGCTTTTAAGCATCACAGTTTTCCTTGATGAACACAGAGTGCTGAAAGAGTGATCTGAGAGATGATAAGAAGGCATTTTTGTAAATGCTCAAGAAGGGAGGAGGGTCATCTGAGAATATGCTCATGCTTGAAAATGTAACAAGTGGGCAAAGGAAACTGGCATCAGAGGTGGATTGCAATCTGGGAGTGAGCAGCTTAACATGGCCTGAGAACCAAAGGAGAGGAGGAAAGCAGGGAAATGAAAACCAGCCCCTTCTCTACAATGCCGTGGATGAGAGTACCCTGCTCAGAGGCTGAGAACTTCTGTTATTGTGGTACTTGAGGAAGGTGGAACTGACAAACTGAGGAGGATGGGATAGATTATAGAAATGACGGCCTGACACCAACTGTTGTTCCAAAATGACAGCAGGTGTCTATTTGTAACCACAACCCCAGGGCTTTATAACACACGGGTGTGACAGTATATTCCCGTCTCTTATATCTTCAAAATTTAACATTTCCAATGCAGAGTTGCTGCTCCCTCTTTAGTTTATGCAAGTCCCTTTACTGGAGGAAGACTTTTATTTCTAAAGCAAGACAAAATCTCTTAAGGATGTGATACTTAACATGGAAAGTTCCTCAGCAAACAGGCCTTGAAAGCTACAATTGCAAACTCAGATTCAGGATGACAAAAGCAACTTGGTTCAACAGGGTTTCATCTCTCTCATTGGCACGTTACCACCGTGTTTTGACTCTTTCAAATGTTGTGTGTTGTGGTCTCCCATCCAGGTTCAGAAAAGCCAAACCTAATGCTACAGTGCCCCCTTCCCTGGATGCTGGTGTGAATAGCATCTGGTGGGATGGGATGCAGTTTGCCTAGGAGGCAATCTGCACACACAACCCAAAGCACCACTCCAAAAACATTTTCCTAAGTGTCACTCAGACTGTGGTCAGATGCTGATGGGGTAGTCTTTGCACTAACATCTGCTTAAGTAATGGTCTCCCTTCTACCTCACTGCTGGGTGGTCTCCCCCTCATGCCTTTTCTGGCAGCAAGGGACCCCTCACCTCTGCCATCTAGTCACACAGTTGTGCCATGAACCAAATGGCTGAGCCAGTTCTCTGAGCCTGTTCACAGGGATTTCTGTAAGTGCCACACTTCTGTAAGTGCCACACTTTGGCACGTGGATAAATAAGCATGAAGTCCAGAGGTACTGGCTGTGAGGAGGCAAGTATCACCACTGTGGACAAAATCCTGTTAAGCTACAGCCTCATCCTTTAGCTAAATTGATTCTGGAGCTGGGTGAAAGTATGAACGCTTTCTTCTCTTCCTGAGTAAATGACTTGGAACAAAGTCGGGAACAGAAGGGGAAGGAGGGCCCTAAATTTTGGTATGGTTTTTGCAGAGCATCTCAGAGCCATGACTGACTATGACTGTAACATCTTCACCTTGCTACATGCAGTGACTCTGACTGTAATACCAGCAGAGTTTCCAGACTTCAAGCAGATGCCAAGGGAGGTCTCAAATAGACTTTTTTTACTTTGCCCCTTGGGTGTAATTAAGGTATTGAATACAAGAGACACAGATCAGCTGTTTTACAAATGAGCTAGATTTGATCTGAAAAATTTATGGACCTACAGCTTTACTACTGACTTCAACAAAAGTTGTCACCACCTGAAAAGTGATGAACACGTAGGCAACTAAAACTGTTTGCAACCCACACAGTCTTTTCACACCCGGGTTTCCACAGACACCCAGACCTGTTCAGAGAAGGGCTAACATGCCCCAAAAGCACCCAACTGCCAGACACAGTCAACACAAGGCTGAAGGAGCGAGAGGTGGGCCTCTTGTCAAGCATAATTTCTTACTGCTGGAAAAGTTATATTCCTATGTTCAGAGCTCTGTGCACTCAGAGGCCGTCAAAATCTATTTAGCCTCTGCTACCAGGTTACAAACTTCTGAACAAAGCTTGGAGTATTCCCAAAATGCTTTCAGATCCAGCAAAACAGTAGGAGAGTGAGAAAATCCGTGCTCTATTGTTTGACTTGGCAGCAATATTTGATCAGCTGCTACTCACAAGTAACGAAGCTCAAAACAGACTTTGATCAAAATACTGATTTTTGCATGTAAATTCTGCTTCAGAAAAATAAATGGAAAATAGGACATCTAGAATGTCAGATGACAAGAAGAAGCTATCTAATTCTCAAAGATATATTGTAGACAGAATAGACTCACATGAAACTTCCGATATGTCCTAGCAAGAAATATTTTGTTTTGAGGCATTTGCTATTTCGGAGAATAGAAAAAGAAATAATTAAAATATTATAAAATTTATATAAATATATAAAAAATAGGGAAAGGTTCTGAAGTGGTAAAAGAACCTTTATATACACACAGAGATGGAGGCAGAAATATGTGTATGTTTGTGTGTGTATGTACACATAGAATCAGAAAATTTTAGCTGTCTCTGGCTTGTGAAGGAAAAGCAGATGCAGTTGTGGAACTCAAGTCCATTGCTCCTTGAACCCTGGTTCACATCACTTGTACTCCACCTGAACCAAGTGCCATACACAATAGGGAACACATTACTTTAACAAGTTAATCTAGCAGCAGTAAAAAACTCAGTCTCTTTCAAATACAGCTGATTTGTTTTACTTCTGTTTACTTCTATTGAGTTCCACAGTTATCTGCTTTCTCACTGTAATTCTGTAAAATTGTGCCAAATGTGTTCCAGATTTTTATCATAGCATATCACTATAGGATCTTTCCAGCCCATGAGAACATACAGTCAACAAAGCTCTTTTCCCTTCATTTCCTGAGCTACTGGCAAAAGCAATTTCATTTTCAGGATGTTAGGATTATTATTTCTGGCTAAGAAAATAATAATCCATCATTAAAATGCTGATAAGGTATCAGCAAAGAATGTTTTGATTGTGGTTGCCATCTACAAATACACATATATACACAGCTTCTTGGAAATAAAGGCACACTTTCAAGGTGAGTAATAATAAACCAGTTGCTGAGGAAGCCTGTTAATAATGACACAAAGTGCAGTTAATACTAACAAAAAACCTATATATGTATATACATCATATAACATGAAGAAGTTTCAATTTTACACCTTAGTGTTGGGTTTGGGTTACATGCTGGAGTTTCCTTATATACAAGCAATATACATATATAAAAGTTTATGGGCTGTCAGTTCTGTGGGGCAGTGGAATTGTTTGGTGCTCTGGAGAAAGAGTACCTGTGTGGAGAGCCTCATGCCCCAGACTCTTCCTTTTTTAATGCTTCAGGTCAGCCACTCGTTGGAGGATACTCGTGAAGAATACTTCTGTAGACTTTCATTCTATAGAAACCACAAAGCAAAAAGTTTGCAGAAAGGCTTGTGCAGGTCTACATCTCATCATCACCTGGAGTAAGACACGGGTGAACATCACTCCAGGGCTAAGGGTTTCAGAGTTTCTACCATAACAGAACAGCTTGAAAAGGCTTTTAAACTCTCAAACACAGCACTCCTGGGAAAACCTGTTCGTTCAAAACCTGTGAAAAGCAAGAAAACTAAATCAAGGTATTTTCCAAGCAATTGTATTAGTTTTTCTTTTTTTTTTTTTTTATTTTAGGGAAATAATAAAAACAGAATTATTATCCACCNNNAAATTTTTACCCAGCAGCCCAATTTAATTAAAAAAAAAAAAAAAAACCCACTAGACATTCTTTAAATTAAATTAATATCAAATTAAATCAAATCAAATCAACTCATTGATAGAATGAATATAAACTGAAATGGTTTTTTTTCATACTATTTTTAAATGCCTCAAATGTGTATTGCTTTTGTATTAACACCTTCTATTTCTCACAAATGTTAAACAAAGCCTTTCAAACAACTGCAGTCCTCAGTCCTGCTAGATAACTTCCTACAAAAATATTAGTGAGTTTTAATTACAGCAAGAAAAGTTGTGAAACATCTGAAAGCTTATATATAATGTGGACAGAGAATTAAAAAATTGTGCTTTCTTTAGCAGCTTATCAAACCTTTATTTTTCTTTCCATTCCTTTGTCTTATGATGCTGTGTATTTTTTCCCATTCATTATAGAATTCAAAACACAATAGATTTAATGGATTTCCTGTTTCTAGACCACTTCATGTTTTATATTAAAAAAAAAAAAAATTGTATTTGTATTCTAGGGTGTTCTTGTTTTGTTTTGACTAGAGGCAAACAAAGAAAGATCTTTCTTAACCTAAATCAAATATTATACAACCCTTCTGTTGAATGACAGACCTTAACCTTAATGCTTAAAAATTTTTCACTGCAAACTTTCTCTTCTCCTGTTCCATACCCACTTCCCCTTTTGTTTTTTTGACCCCAGAACCCAGGTAACTTTGTTCATTCCTGCCTCTTTCAGGGAATGCTCAAAAATCACTCATAGGTACTGGAGTTATTGCAGCCACAAATCAATAAGGAACTGACCAGATTTTCATGTTGAACAACACCAACATAAAGAGCGTCCAGTTCAAACAAGTATACAGGATATCCAAAGAAATGTTTCTGCACCTAAAAGGAAGGCGTTCCCAGTGTTGAAAGGCAGACAATGAACTGGAGTCACACCCTCACATGAGCTGGACATCTCAGAAAGAGGAACAAAAGTCACCATTTCTGTAGTTGAGATGGGCAATGATAGCACAAGCAACGTAGCAAAGCTTAGAACTGGCCAACTAAACATCTGTGTCTAAACAGTCTCATTTTAAATTTCTCTGCTCTTTGACCTTTCATTCAGAGGTTTCTCTCCTTACCTCAGTGGAGCATCTACTGAGAAAAGGTACCCATATATTTTATTTCAAAAAACAGAGGTGTGCTGGACAAAACATCTTAAAACACAAAGTAATGAATGAAGATATCCATTTCCTGCGACTGCAGTGCAGTTATAGCTATCTGCTAGACTATGGAAGATCATTTCAGTTCTTCACTAGATAAATTATTTCACTGAAAGCTCAATCCAAGCCAATAATTTTTGCTCCCTCAAGGACTGCACAAAACACCAAGATAGTTCCTTTCAGATAAAATGTAACAATGCAGAAAAACATCCAAATCTATTTTGAAATTCTTCCTCACACCAAGTTGTAAAGTACTTTATGAGAAGTTCCAATTAGTGCTTCCAAGCTTTCGACAAACCAGAGTGAATTGTTTTAATCAGTCTTTTTGAAAGGAGAAAAAAGACTAACAGCAGGTGTGATTATATTACAAAGGCCAACTTCAAAAAGTGACAGAAATAGCAAGTTGAACCATAGGAACAGTGACTGACTGGACACAGTTCTTAGGCAACTTTCAGATTTATCAAAATGAAACTAATATGAGGGAATATACGAAGAAAATGCATTAAAAGAATAAATATAACAACTGTTGTTCTCAAGCACCCTTTGCTTTTTCTTCTATTCGAGTACTTATTGTACAAACGTTCTTTTAGAGCAGTGTTTATATCAATATTAATGCACATATATGCAGAAATTTATGTTTCCAGGAAGGCAATATTGACTCAAAAATAGTGAGCATTTTTGGATGAAAGCAATAGAAGTGTGGATGGCCAGAGATGGAGACCTCCACTAGAAAGAATTACTGGGTGTTTATTTTAAGTTTGGACTGAAATTATTGTAGAGATTTTTTGATAAAAAAAGTAAAATATAAAGAGAGATCTATAGTTACAGATATTTTTTACATCCAATGTATGAAAATAAAGTAACAGGGACCCCACTGGCTGCATTAATATTTAAAGTTTTTCTGTAAATATTATGATAAAAAATAACTTTATTGTCAGTAAAATACCTTAATATTGCCCAAACTAGGCCTCCTAGAGATGTGAAAATACTTAGAAACAGTCCATTTAATAGTTTGGGAAATGTTACAAAATCTAGAAACTTGAAGATGGTAAATATGTCACATTAGTATGAGCTGATGAGGTCAGCAGAAAGGATACACTGAGGTTTTGTACCACTATGAATATGTGAAAGAGGAAGAACAAAAATCCCCAAACACAGCCAGTGAGGTCAGGAAGACAAAACAATTTCAAAAGTTCAGTGATACTGCAGCCTTGCAGATAGAAGCCAGCCTGGGTAAAGCACTTGTAATTTAGAATGAAGCAGAAGCTGGGTAACACAGCTAAATAGCAGCCAAGCTAATGAAACAGCAAGCCCATGAAAGGTGGAATAATGTACTCGAAGTTTAATTAAGGCATTAGAGTTGTAGACATAAACAATTACAAATCCAGATCAGAGTCACTGAGAGAATCTTGTTTAACTCTCCTTGATCAACTGCCAGGTACAAGAGCTAAAAACTCAAGTATTGCACAGCTCCCACTGACAGTGGGTGATGTGATCCATGTCTGTTGGTACAAAGCCAACTCACAACCAAATTAGGCAGAAAACCAAAGTCAGGGCATTGTTGTAACCTGTTGTAGGTGTCATGCTTGCCCTACTTGAAAAGCAAGAGTGTCCAGTGAAGGAACTGCAAACTAAGCCAAAATCAAAATATACAGCAAAAGTGGGTGTCTCAGAGGCAACAGCCATGACCAGGAAAGATTAGCAGAGACCACTTAAAAGGAAAAGAACAAGAAGGTGAAACACAATCTAATTCATCAGTTTGAGACTGTGTGGGAGACATGACTGTGCAGTGAACCACGATGAGTAAGAATGCAATAGACAAAAACTAAAAAACTGAGAAAGTGCACAGTTTTGTCAAAAGCAGGTATCTGAGGGAGGACATAAAAAAATTATTGTGAGAAAGCAATCTAAGTTTGTCATAAAAAGCTGCATAAATCCAAATTTTCAGCTGTTGTAAGACAGTCCCTGTTCAGAGAGCTCTTTATTTACTTAGAACAGATGAGATTTACTTAAACCAAGATGAGGATCAGGTGGGATTCTGGGGGGTTTTTAACCCTGTATCTCAACTCCACCATGTAGTACATTTTTCTGTAAAATTCATACTATAGAGGCTGAACCTAAGGCACTGGTGTTTAAATTTAAAAAACAGTAAAATGGTTTTACAGAGAAGGAATTTCATGAGAACTCTTGCATTCAAATGGAACTTGCTATTTAAATCCTCAGAAGGAGCTCAGTAAACTGTTGACCTCACATTGTCCTAACAGGAAAAGCTGGCAATGATAGAAATAGAGTCCTTGGCGATGCTAGGCATCACTATGTGTTGCAAAGGCATCATTGTATGTTGCAAAGTTCTGTGAGATCCTTATCCACAGCTGCCCAGATTAGGAGCTGACTGGGAGTGAACCAAGGTCCTTTCCAGCATTTACATACAGATTTCCTTTCTATGGAAACAGATTCACCACACATCCCTGCTTGTGGCTGGAATGAGATCAGAAGGTATGTGCATGCCCTAACCAGCCCTTCAGAAACACTCCTGGGCCAACACTTTAAATAGTGACCAAGTTATCGCAGATTTGCACTAATGTAAGAGAAATCAGAATTTGCCTTTTGTTCAGTACCTTTCTCCATGATTAGTACAAATCCTAAATTTACTGCCTGCAAGAGAAGTGAATACAGCCACCTTATGGCAAGTTCTGCATAATTACCTGCTCATCTGTACAGCCTCATTTTACTGAGAGCTGAGTCTTTCAGCTCTGCCTTCACAGAGCACCTAGAACAGTGGATCCCTTCTCTTTGTAAGAATTTCTGTAAGAGAAAGTGTGTTACATTTATATATCTGCAGCCCTCCATGTGGTGGAAAGGCACATTTGCATCTTTCCACTAAAACTGCCAGCACTGCCTGCTCAGCACAGCCATTTCCTTGTGCCAAGTGTCAACATCTGATTGCCATGTGATTTTTAGTTGGCCACATTCCTACAGTACTGGCATGAGTCGGGTAATCTGATGATTTAACAACAAAAGTTGCAGCAGATTTTGACCCTGAAAAGTGGTTCTCAATCCTTTCCAAATGTCGCTATTAATATTTATTTCGCCCCTCATTCAACCACCTTGTCAGTAAAGTGCTTTGGAAATTTCTCTACTTTTTCCTGAGGCATAACTTCCCTCTTCACCTGAATTCTTTCAGCATGATTAAAGCCACAAGTATTACTTATTTACCTGGCTTTATTCACAGAGAACAATAGATTTGGCATTATCTACTTCCTGCTCAGATGCAGGGAAACATATCCTGAGTATGTTTAACTTTCTCCCTTCAGTGAAATTAATAGAAGAAAGAAAATTTATTCTGTCCAAATTTTGCTGATGTGCAAATCTGAACCCATCAGCAAAATAGATCATAAGAACAACTATGAGAGTGAACATGCTTTTCGATATTAATAAAAGTACAGCAAATGTATTTGTTAAATTTCCTGCTTGCATTTTTTTTCCTATGGTAGAACAGAGAATAGAACAAAGAATACTGGTGGGTGATTAATTTTGCCTGGTTCCAGTGAATTATAACGTGAAACAGCTCAACTCTCAAATTAGTCACTCCCAGATAACTGATACAGAGGCTCACAGGCTCACAACAATCTTTCCTACAGAGATAATAACACTCGTTTATTAAGATGACCACTACAATCAGAGAGATACAGAAGACAAAGATGCAGACCAGTTGCAGTTGTCTCTTTGTGACTTTTAACTTCCATCTTTAACTGATTAAACAGAAATCTGAAACCAAGCAACAACAGTTCAGGGAAATATGGGTCACAGGGTTTTTTCCTCCTAAAAAACCACATTTATAAATTCTCAAATGCACTGTTACACTAATTTTATCTGCATACTAATTTCAAAAGCACGGCCTGTACTTAATCTTCCTATTTACAGTGCTCTGTAAATTAACTGTTAGAGTAATTTATGTCTAAGTCCATCTACGCCAATGAGTTCCTGAGGCATTGCTATGGCATTATTGCAGTTCTACTTCTTATTTATTATGGCTTGGCCTGCATGCTGTACTAACTCTAAACCTTAAAATATGCCTATTTTTCTCTAGCAGTTAGCATAGATCAATTGTATGTCATATAGTATATTACTTATCTGCATACAGATCTGTATTACATAAACCAGCATGAAGGCTCCACAAAGACTGCATTTGATAAGTTTCGTGACAGATTTTGGGTTGTTCCTGTGGCAGATGTAGGTTTTTGTTACTTCTGTTACTGGAAAAAAAGTTCTAAAATTATAAAATATGAAAACCCATAGTATTTCTATACCTTGAATTTCCTACAGCAAGTCTGAAAGACAGGCAGAATCTGATTTAGCCACAAGACGCTACTCCATTTTCTGCTTCAGTCTATAGATACAAAAATAAATAAGACTGTCATAGGACAATGAAAGCAGACTTTGAAAGATTTTCAGTCAATGCTGTCACATTCATGCTTAGCCTCAAAGATATGGGTATTTTTGCACATGTTCATGCAAAGACAAGGAGCCTGGCTTGTCCTGAGTGTGTCACCCAGGCAGCAGTCAGTGCCTCTTTCAGTGACTTCACTGTCAGGGAGTGAGACCTCAGCCCACATTAGTGTGAACATGGAGCAACGCCACTGAAATCACTAGAAGAGTTTGGAGTGCCTGTGGAAACAAGCCAGCATTTGGCACTCTGGGATCAAACCATAAAATTTCAGTCTTCTCACCAAGTTCTGAAACACCACAATTACTTTCATTTCCAGTAATACGGGCACTTGCAGAGCTGTGCAGAGGTGTCTTCCCACCTACCATCATCCAATTTTCAAAGATTTTATTTCAACTTTTAGCTGCAAAGTACTTGTGCAGTGTTTATCTACATAAATAACCTGAAGATTTATCCATTCTTATCTCTGAAAAAGTTCTTTGCTTCTTATGTAACAAAATGATTTTTTTCTCTCTCATAAAGGCTTTCAGAATTACAGAGAAAACTCAATTCTGGGAAACTGATAAAGACCTAAACATAAAAAAACCCACATAAATGTGTGTTATCAAAAAAAAAAAAATTCTGTTATTTTCCTGAGAAATTATGACTCATGCAAATTAAAAATGGTGGCATGTAACGTTTCAATGTATCAGAAAATTGAGCATTTTTGTATTTACATTACACTCATACAGAAACAATGATAAAAAAATGAATAGCTGCTTTAAGGCTGTAAAGGCAAGGCTGTACAGTCAAGCAATGCAACAAAAGGCAATTTGAGCATTTTGGTAATTTACTCACATACTTTACGATACAGTGTTGAGTGACACGATCACAGACTGTGATCTTCTAAAAGATCTGCTTCACAGAAGGAGCACAGGAATGCTGGTGCTTCCTCATGTGTGTTGTGGTTTTTTGCACAGCAATGGGCAAACTCTGACCTTCTCTTTTGGTGTTCATCATTGGGTAGGTGAGCACTGCTGATCTTAAATGCACTGAATGAGAATTACTGCTTTCCTCTACAGACTGTGCTGTTCTCACAGTATTTTAGAACTGGTTTTGAAATATAATAATAAAAAAAAATCTGCTCTGCTCTAGGGATGTCACACATCCTATCCAGTCACCATGCAGGAGTTATATGAGCTTAAAGTGTGCTCAATCCAAGGGGAGTGTTCAAAACATCCCAGTGCCCTTTGTCCATGACTCTTCTTGGCATGTAAGAAATCAAACTCTTTTTAGAATCTTGGAAACCAAGATGATTTTTTAAAAAACTGTAAACATATCTGTCTACTACCATAACAAATATCCTGAATAGTTAAAATGATTGACAGCATTCGAATTGCTGAAGAAAGTTCAGTGATCTTTTTGTCAGATGCAGAGAAGAAATAACAGTATTTTTCCTTAACTTCATTTTTTGAAATGGCCAAACCATTAAAAAAATAATTTCCCGAGTCAAACATTCAGCATGACAAATGTGTGCCCAAACACATTAAATTTAGCGAAGTTATACACTGCTATAAACATGGCCTTGTAGCATAAATGCATTTATTTTGATAAATATGTTTACACTGCAGGATATAAAAGGGCTAAGATATGAATTGGATTTGGAATTATCTGCAAACTAGTAAACAGCACCGAAAAGAAATATTTTTATGTATGTTTATTATATAATACTTAATCTCTTCCTATAATTTTATTTAGGGGTAATGGCCTACTTTATGTCTATTATATGAATAGATATACCTGTGTGGTTTAAGGACCAACTTGACTATGGGAGGGAACCCATTATCACATAGTCCCCATCCCACATTCTGCAGCCCCCATTACCTCTGTTATCCATGACCAGGAAAAGAAAGGGAGACAATTGCAGTATTTGTCCTCAGGTGGTGATGCTTCCATCTGCTGTGACAGGTAAACAGTGTCTAGCTCTTTCTAAAGAGAATATCTTCTGATGGACTGTGATGAAGCAGCAGGAGAGAGGAGCTGTTCAGAGAAAATGAAGGGATGTGTGAAAGGAGAGCAGATGCTAGCAGTGGATAACCATTTTTTTCACTTATAACCTTCTTTTTCCTAAGGCAATACATCAAAATATCTATTCAGGACAAATGTTTTATTAGATGTTAAAAATTCAACATGTAGTACTAATTTTGGAATTTATGAAATTGTAGATAAATGTCACCTCTCCACATTCCTTGAAGAGATATTGGTTTTCAATTATTTTGCTGTTTAATAATTCTGCATGGATTTTTCTTCACTCATACATTAGTTGGTTTTAAACTTTAAAAAAATTGCTTTCAGTAGAAAAGAAGTCAAACTCCTGTAATTGCTTGATGGTACCATCCTGCCTTTTTGAGATTAAAGCAAGACAGTATGGAATTTTTTTCCTTACCCTCTTTCAACAGATGAGCCAGGAGCAGACAGTCAGTTGAAACATCAATGATTATAAATGACAACTTGTAGCATGAGTTATCACAGCCACTGTATACAGTAATTCTTCTAACAATGTATTTTGCTAACCATATGGATTCAGAGAAAGTTGTTTTTTCTGTAGGAAATCAACTGCAGATGAATGATCACTGTATGACTTTCCCAGGATCTGTATGGGACAGGCATGCTTGTCCCAGCACTGCATGGGACAAATGCAATGTTAGTTTAAAAGGTCTTTGACAGACTTTGGTTGAAAACCAGGCCCCTTTAAAGTTAGTGACTAAACATGCATAGATATCACGGTGGCTGAGGTTGTTCTAATTACTCAAATAACTGTTGTTAAATACTTTAGGTTCAATTCAGCCTGTTCACAATATAAGACCAGTCTTTTCTCTCAATGGCTTTCTCTGTCAGTTATTTTAATCAAATAAATTACATTACAGGCTCACAGTCAGGCAGGGATGTGGCAGGTTCTTGAAGGTGCCAGATGTGACCTTTGCTGAGCTTGAAGTTTTCCTGAGGTAACCATGAATTTTAAATTCCTCCCTTGAAAGACACAGTTCCCATGTATATCACTTCAAATCTTTTAAACAAGGCTCATTACAGAACAGCTGCACTTGATGGACTCATAGAAAGTAAAAGATGAAATGGAATTATCCAGTTTAAAGTATGCCTGGACAAAAGCTTTGGCTATGTCTGGAAGAAGACACGGCACAACCCCAGAAATGGAAATGTAAGGGGCTGCAATTGGGTAAAACCAACATTTCCACAGAGAAAGCTAAAGGAGGAGGAAATGTGAACTCTGGGACACCTCTCCCTATGCCTTTGTGGCAGCTTTCTCCCCAGAGTGACAGACAGCATAGCAGGGAAACTCCCTCAGCATTCAGCAGCGACAGCAGAGAGGTGCCAATTCCCTGTCCTACATCTGCTCTGAAACCTTAATGACAATGTCATCCAAATCACCGTCCAGCCAAAAGAGCCTAGGTTCACAGGCTAAGTGTGCTGGTGTCATTAAGCTAACTACAAAGAATAAACATGATCAGTCTCTGTAAATAACAAACACTGGGTGGGGAACACACTTTGAAAACCAGAAATTAGAAACACAGTGAAAAAGAAAAACAAAGAGGGGAATTATTTATACTACTGAGAAAGCTGAGGACATAGCTCAGAAGGAAAGATATACATTTATAGCTTGAAGATTTTAACAATATTTTTAACAATTTTTTTTTTAATAAGAGGAGCATTTTAAAAGCTTTGGATCAGATTCTTCAGGCTTACTGATGCGAATCCTTTTGAAGCAATTTAATCCTCCATTTTTCATTATTATTGTGATCTGTGAAAACTCTTCCATTTTTCCAGCATAGTAGGGACCTCTCAAACCTACAGAAGTAATGCCAAAGGCAAAACACACCAAAAATCTTCAAAGGCACTACTTTTTCTCCTCCAGTTGCTATTTTTGGTAAATATTTTCCAGTTCACCAGACTATGTGATATCAGCTCAACCGGAGACTTCACAAAAGATGGAGTCACACCAGCCCCCTCAAGCCTCAGTTTGTGAAATAAAATCACCTTTCAGCAAGAGACTGAAGAAAAAATCTGTATTATTCCAATGTCCAGAAGAATATTTATCTGTGCACTTGAGACTGCAGACATATTTCAGTGGGATGTCCATTCCTGTGAACAGAGTGCAAGGAAGTGACAAATGAAATCTCCTGCTTGGGATAACCATGTTAGCTGCAGATATTTTTATATAAAAAATTACTGCAATGAAATGTTCAAATACAATCAATCATCAATTCCAGTTGTGTAATTTATAGAAGAAATTTCTCTTCTTTCATCAGCCTGCAGACCAGGGAGTATATTTGAACTCTCAGGATAATAGGAACCACCAGGGAGCCCAGAGAGCCTCTTTTGCTGGCTCAGTCTCTCTCACCTTCTCTGGAGGTACACAGACTTGTGAGGTCATGAGAAGAAAAATCATGACTCCTTGTAATTTCACATATTCCTACTGCCCAGACACCTCTCTCAGAGTATTTCTAGTGTAAATTGTCTGGGAAAATGGTATCTTTCAGTGTCATTCATTGAGACAGAGAGAACATAGAATATCCTTGGAACTGCCATTTATACTTTCCAATTCCTAAGCAGTTTTCCTTGCAAATATTTCAAACAATCTCTGAAAACAGTGCAATGGAAACCCTATGAATCCAGTTCTCTATCATGCAACACTTGTCAGCTGTGAAACTGTGATCAGTTTGCCAATGGCTGCTCCATCTTCTCTCCTGAAATGGGGGTATTAAAAGAAATCTAAAGCCAGAAAGGTCAAAACTGGAGTCTCCGTTATGTTGACCTGGATGGACTCACACCAGAGAAGTCAGGGCATGAGTGACAGCCGTACAAAATCTGAATAGCAGCACTTCACATCCCTTTGGAAACGTGTTACAGACTGTGCAAGGCCGTAAGAGGAGACAATAATCACGTCTAAAATTGGACATTCTCTTCCTCACATTCAATTTTTTCCCTGATTCCCAAAGGAAGGCCACTCTCATTTCCCTTAAATCCAAAAAGGCATTTCTTATTTTTAACCTACCCATTGTCATCTAGGTCATTATATAGTGGTGATTATTTAAAAATTTCCTCCTACTCCAGTAACTTGAAATGAAATTTGTTCACTGTGCTGCACACAAACGCAGAGTAGCGCGCCCAGTGACAGGACATTTTCAAGCAACCTTCAGCTCTATGATTCATTTCCCTACGGCTGTTTCACATGCGTACTAATACTTAGAACTTCCCTGCCAACAAGGATTGGCCTCTTGACTTACTTGTTTGGTGAAGGCAGCTTCCCTTAGGCATTTACCTCATAACATCCAATTAGCAGTTACTATTGTAACATCAGAGTTCATGCTTAACTGTGACTTGCCTAGTGGTATGCTCTCTCTCTCTCCTTTACAGATATTACTGGCTTTTTCTGGCACATCATCACAAATTTGGTTATTGGATAAGGACTATATGCACAGGCTTGGTATAGGTACAGCAATACAAAGAAATATTTAATAAGCTTCATCATGTGAGCACCAGAGAGAAACTCTGGATTCCACAGTGACTGTGTCCAAAATCAGCTTAGTTCTGAAGCCGAGTATTTAAATGGCTGTAATAGTACTCCTGATAATAAAAAGAAGACAATTCAAGAAACAACAAAGTGAGTCAATACTCCCCATTTACTGTGCAAGTTGACAAGTATATACACAAGAATGCATGTCCTCAGGGACAAGGGAGCAGTTATCGACCAGAGAGATCTTGTTTGTGTTAGTGACTTTGCAGTTATCCTGCTCTTTGCTAGCAACTCCTGAGACTGAAAGAGTTACACCACCGTTGGAGTTGAGAAACGAGCAGCAATGCTCCATATGTGCATCAGCAGAGCTGGGAGATGACTTTACAGGTCAGCTGTTTTCCTCTGAACAGGTGGATACAAGTAAGAGCAAGATGATACCATCACAAAGCATCTGCTACGTGTCACTGATTATCACTGACCATAACTTGCCAGAAATAATTAGCACTGTAGAATGAGTCATTTTACCTTGATGTAGTCCAAGGATAAAGAAACCACGCTTATCTAAAGGTACCTAAATCAGGTCTAAATGAGTTAGTTTAAACTGCAGAACAAAGGTAGCCATGTTAGCACAGTGTGACACTTGCTTCTCGACAGAGCTAATTAATCTGTACAGAGTGCAGCAGTAATGTGGCTATATTGTTTCTGGCAGCAGCCCAGAATGGGCCTTCCCATAGCTCTGTTGTTCTTTCCATCAGGAATGTCAGTCCCACATCAGCCAACACTTCCTGAGCTCATCGAGAACCAAGATTTAAAGCAGTAAAAATCTACTGGCAATTGGGACCTATAATAGATTTTTGAAATTTGGAATGCAGGAATATACTGCTCAAGCACACCTCCCACATAACACTCCCCCAAAAAAACTTCTCTTCAGAGTCCCAGGCCAAGTATTGCAGGTCAAAGTGATGGGTGAAGAGGAGAGGTTAATAGAAAGACATACTATACTGAAGATTGTTTTGTGTCATCCATGGCAGGATAAGAAGAACATTCTTTCCAGCCTGTATCTTCTCGTGAAATTTGAGATGTTGATCTGGTAACTGTGGTGGCATTTAAGTGTATTTCCATGGAAATACTTAATTTTATATCAATCAAGTTTTCTTAACATGGGCAAAATATGTGAAAATTTTAACAGTAAAATATCTGATGTGTTTTAAACCTGCTGCTTGATAAGCTCAGTGACTGCTGATTTCATCAGTTTATTTGCTAGATGACAGTCCTCAACTAAGATTTTGTTTCTGTTATCAGCTTTCTGTTATGCCTATTATTGTCTTTAAATTTCTATTATTACTTCTAAAAGACTTCTATGAATTCTCCATTGATCAGAAGAACTAACTCTGAATGGATTCCTGCAAGAGGTTTCTGTTCTCCAGAGTAATTATTAATTACCCTAGAATAAAACCAAAAAGCCCATGCATGACTTCACATCAGGGTATGTGCACAATTGCTTACACGCATATATACACCTTTCTTTTAAAAAATTTATTGAGGTATGAAAATATTTTACAAGCATTTAAAATCTCTTTTTACGTCCATCCTTTGAGCAATAAGGCTAAGGGCAGACCCTATAGTGCAGTACTGCCTCGGGCCTGAAGATACAGGAAGCTTACCTTCAGCTGTCATAGTGCTGGATGGAGACTTTAGAAATGAAGGCTAGAAGTTCAAGCTGCTGAAGACTCTTTCGTGGCATGCTGCCAACCTCTTGTGTCCCCTCCCCTTTATTATGGGTTGTCTGTATGCAGCCAATTCATCTTAAGGTTTGATGCAACAGTTGCAAAATGTATGGAGGTTCTTTGATAAAAAGCCATCCATGAATGCTGTCATCATCATTATTTGCATTTCTCTTACTACTGAGCACTGTAATAGACTTTACTGTCATACACCACCAGATACCTATGAATCACTGCCACCTAACTCAGCAGGGTATGAACTAGCTGCAGAAAAATTTGACTTGAACATAATTTCTTTTTCCTCAGAAGTATTTGGACACTATCCACCTTTCAGCTGAGAAGGAACATCAGTTCCGTGGAAATTCTTGATGAACCAAGTCCTTTAAGGCCTTGTTACTTGTACAACACAATAATACTCACAAGCATAAAACAATTTTTACAACCTGTCCCAAACACTTTGTCAAAACTTGGACCCAGTGAGAACAGCATGGACAAGGTCATTATGAAAAATTTAACAGTGGCTGGCTTCACAGGTCTCAGACACTGCAATATTATTGTGAAAATGCCTAATTGAAGAAAAACTAATAAGAATTTTCTGCCTCTTCTTCAGGACCCAGTGTGCTTATAGATACTTGTAACAGCCTTTACTGAAGTAAAGTTATACATATTCTTTTGATTAAATGTAGCCATGTAACATGTCTACACACACAAGCTGAAGCTCTGATTTTTAGCTGAACGTTTGGCATCATGATCATGAACCGCTGAATACAAGCTATTTTCTGTAATCAGGTGTTTGATATAGACTAAGGAGGGGTAAAATTATTTTGCTTAATCATTTCTACAATTATATTGACTTGCAAAGCCTTTGTGCTATAGAAGGATTTTGTGTCCAGATGGAAAAACCATGCCAGTAGTACTGAAATGTTCATAGGAGAGCTCTCTTTCATGCACATCTTGTCCCTTAATAACCTTTATTCCTGAAAAGAATTGCAAAATGTTTTCAATTTACATGAAAAGTTCAGGTATCGAGTGCACTGCAATTGCACATGACTAATAATAAATCACAAGAACAGTATGATTTCTCAGCCATACCTTTAAGTCCAGCTGCAATCAGGTCTAGAGTTATGAAACTTAGTAACAAAGCTAATGCATCCATTCAAGGGAGGACACAGAAACTAAGTTCCTTTAAAAAATCCCACAAACAAACAAAAAAACAACTCCAAGAGTCCATGAAGGAAATCTAGCAAAAGATACCCCTTGAGCAAGATTAGCTACCCATGGATGGCATGACCCAGGAACTGCACAGACATCAATACCCACTGGAAAGTTCTGTGCAGAACATCTCTGCCTCTATATTAAGTTCTTCCCCTTCTGAGCCTGTGAAACATCTCAGAAGGCAGCTTCATTGGGTCTTCCATGCTGACTGGACATGAAACAGCCTCAATAAAGCCTAAGATGTGGATAAGATGCCACACACACTTCTTTTGGGAGGCTTGACACACTATTTTCTAGGCATGGCATACAAAGAGTATTTTATACCAGATTTTTTTTTTAAATTCAGAAAATTGATTAATGCTCTGTTTCTTCTTCACAGTGAAACTTCTTGAGCTGGCTGACTTTCTTGCCTCTTTCCAATGCCACTCACGCTCGCAACATGACAATTACACTAACACAGGCAGTGCAGTCTCCTCTCATTTAAATACACTTTTACAATAGCAGAAGAATTAATCCAACTCCAGGAGCTCATGAAGAAGAAAGTCATAGCTATCATGTAATAATACTGCTATCACTGTCAATAAAATTAGATTTAACCATATCTTGAGCAAACAGAAGGTTCTATTGCTTTTATTAGTTAGTGTCTGAAAATGTTCCTATGTTCATATTTCCTTAGAAAATTAATTGTTCACCTCAACACTTTTCACTTAGTCTCCACTTTGAAGCCTCCTACAGTCATTTTTCGAAGAGCTAAACCTTCACAAACACAAGAAAAAGAAAAAGTATCTCTGGAACTGAACGCAAACTCTTCACTTAGTAGCAATTCTGATGCAGTTTTACTTGACAAACCAATAAAAAGAAATAGAGCAGATACTCACATAGCCAAAGCAGAATTGAGGATATAAGCCTAGGACATACATGTTACCTTTTCTAGTTCCATTTTTTTTTTAAGGTTGAGAGTAGTATAACCTGGCACCGAGAAGATACATTTCAAAACATAGATTCCTTGAATAGTCTCTAGTGTAGATCACAGGCACTGAGAATTAAACTCACTGAGAAAACTAATATTCTGATCATTTTCATAAGAAAGGATTTGTTTCAATTACATGTTTAATAAGAAGTTGAAAAAAACTGTCTCAACTTTCTCAAAGCACACCAGAAATGGGAATTAATTTTATTTTGACCATGTTAAAAAAAATTAATGCTGTTTTCATTCTTAATTTATATGAGGCTATGTTGTATTCTACTAAAAATCACAGATAAGTAAAGGAAAAGGTTGACTTGAAATACTTTTACTATATTGAAATAATAATAACAACTTCTTGAAATGAAAGCAAGTGATAAATAAAAATCAAATCCTTCAGTGGTCCCAAATGTATTTTTTTTTTTTTAATTTCGAATTTAACTGAAAGATAGTAAGCTATCATATCCTCTCCTACAAACACAAATCCAGTTTCTGACCTGCTTTACTCTATTAACTGCTTGTAAAGATTGTTTTATTACCTCCCTGTGAAGTAAATTGTTCCTGTTTGGCACAGACTACTGGAAAAATCAATGCAGACCCATGGAAGGAGTAACAGGAAACACTGGGGTTTCTCAGAACTCCCTGACTGTCCTGGGAGATGTGTCAATTTAAGGCATCCTTTTAGTGAGGTACAGTATATTCACCACTATTAATCTCACTGTGCTGGTAACAATAAAACCCAATAGCAGCTTTCATGGCTGATTATTTTTAGAGTTGCAATGGAGGAAGAAATGGGAATGAGCACTGTAATACCCTGTACGAAAAACAGAGGAAGGCACAAGACTTACTGTAAGAAAGAACAAGAAGATGTCCGTAAGAATCTCATTACACACACACACACAAAGGAAAAAAAACCTGCAGTAAGAGTAACTATGTGAGCATTTATTTTGAGAGGACAAAACAAGTTTGATACAAGTGGAGTCTGTGTTATTTTGCACAGTATGTGAGTCCACAGGATGGCATACAGTGTGAGCTGCCTTTGTGAGCAAGTAGAGAACAAACCAGACACAAAAACGCAGAGTGAAGAAGGCAGAAAAAAAATACTCTTGCCTCAATTAACTGGAGTACAGAAACTCTGCAAGCGTCACACATCACAGCTGTGTACAACTCTGGGGTCTCATGAATCATCACTATTAAGAAAATAATATTCATCTTTACAATAGGAATTGACATGCAATCTACAGTTTACTTTTTCCTTCTCACACACTGCTCAAAAATGTAGGTTGTCATATTCACTTGATGTTACTGTTAGGTGTTAGATTTCATTATTTCATAAGTAGCTGAAACTGCGTCATTTATAAAGCAAACAGATTGCTCTTTGTTCATGTGATGGTTATTCATTCTGTCGTTAGGTGAGATACTGGAAAATAAATACTGATAGTTTGGTTTTGAATGCTGTATTGCACAAACTTTCTAAAGTACCTCTTGGGAGAAGAATGACGGAGCAGTGGTTTCCCTGTGATTAATCATTCTCTACTATTGCACCCTTTTCATAAAGAGGATGATATAACACAGATGGCTCCATAAAAACATTCATACTTCTCAACTCAAAAAATTAAGTTATCCTCCCTATGTTCATGTTCTGCCTTGGCATTCAACATTTTTATAAATTCCATGGAAGAAAAAATTAAATAAATAACCGATGAAATTTGTACTTAAAAAGGTCTCAAATTTAAAAAGTGTATTTCTCTAATACAGAATAATTTGGAGCACTTAGTAGTTGACAGCACTGACAGAGACATTTTGGACTAAGTGACTGCCAGATGACCCTGATCACCTTGCAAGCTGCTCCAGCTAAACTGGAATGAATAAGAGGAGATGAAGTTCCAAAGCTGATTTAGTAAGAAATGGAGAGTTTTAATGGCAGAGACCATTACCCAGCTAGTGAATGAAAATGGTGGAGACATGATAGCTGCTGCTGTCCTACGGGTGTGAAAGCACCGTGCCCATGAAACAGGTCCTCATAGTCCATATGACTCCAGTATTGATCTAAAGATTACAGAAAACCGGCCAGAATATTTATTGCCTTCAATTTACTCCTCTGCTAAGAGTATAAAATGGTGTCAGTGTGGCCAATGATTCAAAAAGGCAAGGCTGAGCATAGAACTCACCTTTAACCCCTGAGTTGAGGGAAACTGAAGAGGCTGCACTGGGAAGTTTTCTTCCTGTTCTCCATGCCCTCATAATGTAAGAGATGTTACTTTATAGTGCTCACAATGGGAGTCACAGTTTTACCAATGCTATACCTTTAATTTCAAGAAATCATGAAAAGCAGGTTTTGTCAAAAGGAAAAGAATCAATAGAACTCAGTTTGGCAAGTCTTCATGTTTTTTCCCCTCCCCCAAAACACTGATTAAAATATAAACATTACCATCACTTTTTTTTTTTGCATCCTAAATTGGCTCAAATCTGTAGACCAAAGTTTTTCCTGGAGTACGGAGTTAAACGTTTTTTTACATGATTTCATACAAAAAGCCAAAAGCAAAATTATAGAATGAAATCCTGCAGGTACTCATGTATTATAAAATTTTGCCTATGCAATCACAATGAAATGCCAACATTTTCTGCATACACTGGATACACATATAAATCCCAGTTGTTTATTCCCCCAATGTTATATTTTATTTTTTGAGTGTATAGTTACAATGCAAGAAGACAAAGCAAGATATTGTGGCAATTCCACTAAAATTAATCTGGAAAATAGTGACAGACTACACTGAACAAGCCAAATTCTTCCATAGTATGAGCCTGGAAATGTCAGTGGAATTAAATCAGAAATTAATTTGGGCATACACAGGATTATTTTATTGAGCAATTTTTTTTCATTATGCAAGAAAACCAGTTTGAAATCTAGCGAAACTATATAGGCTAATCTGACTCAATGCAAGCTGGAAAGTTTGCTGTGTGATCAACACTCCTTAGCAATATTTCATTATCTTTGCTTAAGGTGTACAGGAAATGATAAATGCCTGTGACTCCTGACGTGCACTGGATCTGGAAGCTTACATGAAAGGCAAGTTGAACAAACCTCTTACTGTGATATGTGTTCACTACCAGTGAAAAGTTTAAAGCAATTGAAGATGTGAAGGTGAGGCCACAGAGGCTCTAATTCACTCATATACCCTGAATCAGCCACCTTATTTGTTAGATACTTGATTGTTGCATAATGTTGGCTGGGGAAAAAA
Source organism: Daphoenositta chrysoptera (assembly GCA_013397915.1). Taxonomy (NCBI): domain Eukaryota; kingdom Metazoa; phylum Chordata; class Aves; order Passeriformes; genus Daphoenositta; species Daphoenositta chrysoptera. The sequence continues at coordinate 280,473 of VZRO01003393.1, read as the reverse complement.
TGTGAAAAATAGAATGGGAATGAGCAAATTGTGCTGTGGTAACAGCAGGTGATTTATCACAGAGCACTTGAAAAGAAGAAATTTTACTTTTTACATACACTGCTTATTTTACTTTTTAAAATGTTAGAAAATTTTTTAAAGTGAAACAAAACAACATCTGAATACTTCAAAATTAGATTATTTTGGGACTACAATTTAAATGTGTTTGTGACACTGTATTTCATAAAAAGACAGGTCTGTACAATGGTTTTCAGCACACATTAATAATAGCCAGGAAAATGTCTACAGAAGACCAGGAATTTCAAATATGGGGCAGTTCTGTAACAGACTAATGCCATGTATCAGAGTTCTGCACAGACCATAGCAAACTTTTCACAGACAACTGTGAGGCTGCAATACCAAATTTTATCAAAAACAAACTATAAGCAACACAGTTGAGGTTGAGATACCTATAACTGATTCAAATTCCAACCATGACTGAGGGACCTTAGCTTAGGAACCTCTGAACCATCCATTTGATGTGATGTGTTGGTAGTTATCTTCCTAATTTACAATCTCCCTCTCTCCCTTTCTCCTGACATCCTTTCTTGCTCATGCATGAGACAAGAGCAAGTTTCTGAGCCAAACCCTCACCCTTGCTCTATTCTGACTCACACAGAATAAACATTTTTAAACAGATTAACAATACTAAAGTTTGCAGCCACTACCAGAACATGAACCAGTATTTATCACGAGATGATTTTTATCATACTTTTGCCATATATAGTGGTTCTAACAATATTTAGGCAGTATTTGCACAACAAGAATGATTGACTACACGGAGGGTACATTATTTTATCTCTAGTTTACAATCAGGTCAGAGCTCAAGTAGGATGCCAAAGTGTTCTTGGATCACACTAAAAGACATTGGCAGGACAGCATTACAGCTGGCAGGCTAGACTACAACACAACTACACGACCCAGGGTAGGGTTTAAGTGCTGCCCGAAATAGTAGTCCTGCTTTGGATGGACGAACATTTTCTCCTGCTAAGACCAGCTGGTTAAAAGGAGGCTGTGACATGCAGCACAGTGACAAAGCTGTGCCTGCCTCGTGTCTGCATCTCTGCAAGGAGTCATGCAAACTTGCTCCCGCCTAAAGAACTCTCTTCGAGCTATGTGATGAGCCGTGCAATCCTGCTTGATGATTTCTCAAGAAAAATTAAGCCTTATTTCTACCTAGGTCTTATCCTCATTAAAAATGGTTTTACAACCTGCTTCAGATACTGATATGGAAGGTGCCCTTTCACTTGCTTTTGCTTCTCGATGAATAAGTTAATAATTTTCCACAAGTAGTGCAAACTGCTTTACCCTTGCCCTTCACTTCTGTGCTGTTAGGTGAGAAAAGCTCTAGAGCATTTTGCCTTCTCATTTACTTTGATTATTTACAGTCCCACTCTTACCTTCACTGCTATAATTGCCTATGAGTTACACAAAATCAGTCAGTTGCCTTTATTCATACTGATTAGCCCCACAGACTACAGTGAAAGCATGCTGAGTGCAGCATACTTCAGTTTATGACACCCATGAATCTCACCCGACTGAAGAACTTTAACAGGGGAAGTAATTCAGAGAGTAACTTCCACTGTCTCTGCAAAACAGGACATGGCTTCTACCTCACCCTTCCTCAGACTCTCTTTCTCTAAAGTTAACCCAAGATCTGTGTCTACCCCCCAATTTTAGCTCTGGCATAGCTATGAAACCTGGGCAAGCTGTGAAATAAAATTTNGAAATGTGGAAGACTATTCAGGAAACCCTTCAGAATCAAATCAAATCCTTGAACTCCACACTCAGTTCGGGTTTCTATAACAAGCCTGTACACAAGTCATGTTAAAATTAACCTGAGGCCAAAGAAATTTGCATCCCAAAGACCTCATGTTTTAAATTTAGCAATATTTTCTGTCCCTTCATATTTTCTACTGCAAATGTGACCAATAAAGTGTTTATTTGAAGAAGGATGAACTTACATTGAGAATGCAAACTACAGTGAACCATGGACTATAAATCCTGTGAAAATTATGGCATGAAATTGTAGTTACTTTATAGCAGCCAAAGAAAATCCTCTCCAGATTCTAAACTTTTCTTAGAAGAGCTTGTAAAATACCTACCTACAAAAATTATATTGTGAAAGCTGTTAGATGTGGAAGTAGCCAAGTAATTATAATTCAGCATGGTCATGAGACAGAAGGAAGGCTCTTCCTGGACTTCTGATACCCTGATCTACTAACTCAAATATCAAGCCAGAAGGAAAGATCAGACCACAGTGACAGCAGCAGCACTTACAGAAGCATGGCCTGCTAAAGCACTATTCAGCAATAGGCACAACCCAACCTTTCCTGTACCCATCCTAATTTGGATTGTATCTTGATGTACATTTTGCTCTCATTTTCAGCTCTGCTGCACAGCCAAAAAAAAAGGCATATTGCTTGTGTTATTAACAAGACTGAAAATAAGCTCTGAACCTTAGAAAAATGTATGAATTCTTCAGATGAGTACTTACTGACACCCTAATGTGTTGGCTGTCTCCTCTATTTCAGGAGCTTTATTATCAGGGAGTCACCTCATTCTCTCAGAACAGAAAGAAATCTAGTTGTGGGTTAAATTGTTCTTTAACATACTACAGAAGAATTATGCTTATATTGTCTTCTGGTTTGGCTGCCCAAGAGATTTCTCCCCATAAACACAAGCACTTGGAATTTTCCCCATTACTCATGTAATCTTTGCTCAGCTGCCACCATGGCATTTAGGACTGCTCAATACAGTTTTCAAAGCACTGCATCTGATATTTATGAACCTGTAAACTGGTGCTGTTTGTTTGAAGCAGCTCAGGCTGTTGACAGGGTTTGTTTCTGGGTTTGATGGTAAACAAGTTTTGACTGCATCTCAGGTTCATTCAGAGTGAAACCTTGAAATATCCAGTGAGAGACACCAAATAACTTCAGGCATGTCTATATTCTTATCAGCCTTGGGTGTCTAAAACACCTTCTGAGGAAGGGATAGATATGAACTTGTCCTCACTGTCCTTCTCCTTACATGGATCCCTTTCTTCCAGCATTGTTAACAAATAGCCACCATGGTTTCAAATTAATTTCCCCAAGAAAACCCTATTTCCCAGTCCTACATTTCCTGATATATGCATTTGCTGGGAAAGAACAAAGACTATAAGGTATACATTTCGCATTAGCTCAGCTGTGTCTGTGGAATGCAGAGGAGAAAATTTCAATAAGGGCTTGGCAGCTATATATTGTCCTAGCAACATCACTGCAACCATTGTATAATGGCTGTAGTCCAGTTCTTGCTTACTCCAAGGATTTTCTAAGCTAAACTGAGGCAGAAGCCTGGAAAACCCTAAAATTTTCTACCTGATTTCCTACTGTTTCTTCTTTCTCCATCATTCATGCATCATCATCCTGAAGTGATGAGAAAAGTAACACTGCACATCTTTCTGCTTATTTTTCCACTTTTCACAGTGTACAGTGTAAAAGCTCCCAGACTGTGGAACACTACAAGCTATGCCTAATGACTCCTGGTGTCACAAAAAAAAGTGCACAAAGTTTCATAAATATCTCATCATTTAGATGATGCTCCTCACAGTTTCATTTTTCAAATAACAAGTTCTCATAGCTCTACTTGCCAAAATTGGTATAAAAACCTTCCCTTTTTAATTATTTATATGTGCTCCATCATCACAAACAACAAAACAAAAAATATCAGATGCGCTGGTTTTGGCTGGGGTAGTTAATTTTCTTCACAGTAGGTAGTATGGGACTGGGTTTTGGATTTCTGATAAAAAGTGTTGATAGCACAGGGATGTTTCAGTTATTGCTGGGCAGTGCTTACACAGAGCCCAGGTCTTTTCTGCTTTTCACCCACCTCACTAGTGAGGAGGGTGGGGTGTACAAGGAGCTGGGAGGGGACACAGCTGACCTCACTTGACCACAGGGATATCCCACACCTTCTGGCACCATGCTCAGTATATAAAGCTGAGGGAAGAAGAGGAAGGGGAAAACGTTCAGAGTGACGGTGTTTGTCTTCCCAAGTCACTGTTAGGTGTGACGGGGCCCTGCTTTCCCAGGGATGGCTGAACACCTGCCTGCCCATGGAAAGTGGTGAATTAATTCCTTGATTTGCTTTGTGTGTACAGCTTGTGCTTTCTCTACGAAACTGTCTTTATCTCAGCTTGTGCATTTTCTTACTTTTATTCTTCCAGTTCTCTCCCCCATCCCACCAGGGTGCAGTGAGTGAGCAGCTCTGTGGGTCTGAATTGCTGTTTGGGGCTAATCCACTCCACCAGGGTATGTTCCTGACATGAAAAATACCATTTTCCATGCCATTTGAATAATCTCTAGAATGATTTTGTCCAGGTCCAACTGCAGTCTCTCAAGGAATTTTCAACAAACTTTGGGTAACACAAGCCAAGAACAAGCAGTTTGCCACTGTTTAAGAGGGAAATAGTTTAACCTTAAGTTCATGACCAGACCAGATCACTTGAAACGAATGCTAAAAATATTCCTTGACGCTATTTAATTTTCTTGCAAAAATGTAGTAACAGTGTCTAGGTAACCCTCAATACTTAATCTACTGAGCTGCAGTTTAAGGTGGGAGGAAGGGAAGAAATTGTTACAAATTGCACTTGGCAAAGGCACAAGGACAATCAGGCTTGCTTTCCCAATAGTATTCAGGTAAGCAGTTCTCATGACTTCAAGGATCCAGGTAGGTCTAACTTTATTCACCAAGGACATCCATATGCAGAAAGGGATTTGAACCCACCAAAGTTCAGAATCCAAGTAAATGGAATGCATTTTATTCTTGTGGACAAATCCTGTATCTAGGATTAATGCCAAAACTGATTAATGACTATGGTTGTGCCAGCACTAAGCCACAGCAAATGTGATACTTAAGAAACTCCAGATATGACTAATCTCATGCTAAGACAGGTCTGTAAAGTACATAAAGTTTTCCTTTAGCTTACGTTTTCTCTACTAATTATGAAGACAGCCCTGATGATTATTTTGGTACATATACCCTAATTTTAGAAAGTTAAAATTATGTGAGAAGAATCCCACACTGAATCCATCTGTGAAACAAAGCCCAAAACTCAATAAAGAGTGTACAGGGGGCAGTATAACTTAGGAAGGTTAGATTTAGATCTTTGGCTAAATACATTATAAGAAATTTTGGCAAGAACTTCTATAATTCAAAATGTAAGATGCAATCATTTTACTAACAGTTTTGCACAGTTTCTAACCTGTTTTTCCTCTTAATGGTAAGTTTTAGGGGCAATTTTTTTCATTATCATAGACTCAGTGACCTCCAGATAAATTACACTCATTTAATAAAATTCTTTTCAGTTTCTTTTATTTCTCACAATCAAATGTAAGTGTGCAACTGTAGTTAAAGGTTAAAAAGTCAGAAGGATGTATCATTGAAATGACACAGAAAAAATCTGCTAAGGAACATCTGCTCTAAGAAATTTATTATCGCAATACTTTCTAAGCACTCTCTTGATTATCTTGCAAAGATCTGCATACTAACAAATCTGCTGAATATCAATTTAGAGTGCATATATACTTACATCTTAACACATCAGAAAAGCACAAATGCATGAAAATTTCAGGCAGTATCTATCATGGGACAAACTCGATTCTAAAAGATTATCTTACAGTGCCACATGCTTTGTCATATTCTCCATCCCAATTCTGTATTTCCTGTTCTCAATCTTGAAGCAAACAGTGAGGGAAATTGTTTGCTCAGATACATCTTGGATCCCCAAACAAATGAGAATGAATGTCTTGTTTTCTTTTGGTGAAAACTGCCATTCCTTGCAGTGAAGGGATATAAATAAATATACATCAAATTATATAATGTGTCACACAGCAGACAGTCACAAGATGAATTTGTCTTTTTTAAAGGCATAGCCTGAGTATAGATGCTGAGAAAATGAAAACAGTGCCTCTGTTACAATGTACAGCATGACTCTTTTGACCTGGAGATAAAGGAAGACAAAGCAAAAAAGCCATGTCATATTTCGAGGATATAAAACCAGAGGAACCAGTGTACTCTGGTTTTGTGTACAAGTTTTCTCTAAAGTAGAAAATATTTCCTTTACATTCCATTCTCTTTATCAATATAGCTTTATTCCCAGAAAGCAGTACTATAGGTCACTTAGAGAGAAATCACTCATTGCTAATGGAAAAACAAATCAACAATATATTTACTCAGCTAATGCACTTCCCTAGGTCACATTATGCAGGAAAGCTTTTAAAAATCATTTGTTTGACTGATCATATTATAACCTGAACTATTAGCTACTCTGAGTAGGAGGCCTTGTTTTAATGCAAAGGCTTTAAAGGTAAAGCTCAGAACATGCTCACATGGAAGGAAGGAACTACTGTGCTGCAAAATAGCTGTATTTCTGGCAGATGAAAGATTTCTCAGGAAAACACAAACGCTCTCAATACCAGCTCCCAGAAGTTCTGCTGCAAACTCTGCTCATGATCCTGGTCTAAGAAGGGACAATCCTAGCCAGCGAGCAGAGCTCCTGCTGGGCTTTCCGGTCTGTTTGACAGAAAGATGAGGTTTTTCTTGAGCACTTGAGTGAAGTTAAATACCTGCATTTTGTGGAAAAATGAAGGGGGTAATTCATGGTGTGCAGTCTGTTCAAGCTCAATTCACCCCTTGTGGAAAAAAAGCCACAGAATATCTGAACACAAGAAAGCATATCTTGACACTGAAGGTGACCAAACACTCACACAGGCTGTGCCTGAAGTTTGTAGAGACTTCAACCTTGTACCTGACTGCACTGCACCTGTGCAGTACATTCCTGCATTTGCTACACCAGCAGTGTATATGCAATGATGGTTTACTGGGGAAGAAGTGCCATCTTTCCTTAGACAAAGCCTTATAGATCCTTACTCAAAATCAAAGAAACAAACTGAAATCTTTTTCAGAGGAAGTCCATCCTGGCAGAAACTATCTGCAACTAACGTGAGTCCAGCTAAATTCAATATTATTTGTATTTATATATACATAGATGTAACCTGAGTTTTAGCAGTTTTCTATTTCTGGTTTTAATCTTAATATAAGTTTCTAAACATCAGAGAATAATAGAATATACTGAGTTGGAAGAGACGTATCAGGATCATCAAGTCCAACTCCTGATCCTACACAGGACATCCCCAAGGGTCACACTTGTCCTGAGAGCACTGTCCAAAGGCTCCTTGAACTCTGTCAGGCTGGTGCTGTGACCACTTCCCTGGGCAGCCTGTTCCAGTGTCCAACCGTTCTGTGAGTGAAAAACTTTTTCCTGATATGCAAACTAAACCTCCCCCAACTCAGCTTCATGCCTGTCGTGGTTTGACACTGGTTAGGTGCCAAGAACCACAAAAAACTACTTACTTACTTGCCTCTGCTATAGCTGAGCAGAGAAGGGGAAATTAAAACTTCATTTTCATTATTATTCAAGGATTATTGAGGAAAATGGAAAAACTTCAAGGCAAAACAGGTTAAAACTTAGCAGTATAAAGAAGATTTAGTATTAACAGAATTAAAAGTAAAAAGAATAATGAGAAACCAAAGCAAACTTTCAGAACACCTTTCTCTTCCAGTACCTCCCTCTTTCCACCAACCCTCATAAGGGAAGCAAACATTGGGTTTTGGTCAGTGTTTCATTTCTTAAGAGTCTTTCTTTATGTTTAAGGAAAAGAGTTTCTTCTGCTGTGCTGTGGAATTCCTCCCATGGAAGATAGTTCTCTGCAAACTTCTCCAGCGTGGCTTCAAACTTCACAAACAGTCCGCCCAAATCTGCTGCAGTGAAAAATATCCCTCCCATGAAATCTTGCAGTCTTCTCACAACTGCCATCATGGGTCATAATAGTCATGGGGTTTTAGTCTTTTAAGGATGACCTATTCCAGCCTGAAAGCAAAGGCTCTCTTCTTCAATCTCTAAAAGCCTTTCACAGCATCTATTGGCTCTGGCGCTGAGCACTTTTTTCATGGGCTGTGCATGGATTTCTACATACCCCCATGTAATCAATCTCATAAATTATAGGGAAAAAAATTTGCTGTATTATACTCCTCGCCACGGCTTGCAGGATAATTTCAGCTCCGGCGCTGGGAGTGTCTCCTCTCTCTCCACCAGCTTTGGCGCTGCCATGTTAGCCTCCTCACATGACATCACCTTCCCTTTTCTCTGACTGGGGAGAAAGTCAGTATCTGTAAGTTTTCAGCTGAGAAGTGATCTTGTTTGGGCTCTGCACCGGGGAAAGACTCGCCTTGTCTGTCACTGCCAGCTGCGTGAGGTTTTTCCTTGGTTCGGGCTGAGCCGCGCCAGCCTCAGAGGCCCGCTGGCACCACACAGGCCAGATGAATCTCAGCCACGCAGTCCCAGCCTCAGCTGGGGGGTTTTCCAGTCCCGCGGCTGCTCCCGGGGCCGGGGTGGCTTTGTCCTGGCGGCCCAGACCCACACTGCTGTGCTGGGGGGCCCAGGCCTGCTCCCCACCTCACCACCCCTCAGCTGGGGAGCAGGAGCAAAAGGAACTTCCTGCGCTTCCTCCTTCTTTAAATATGGTTGTCACGGAGGTGTTACCAGCTTGTTTAACTGGTGTAGCAAGCTGTCTATCGACTGTAGGCTCTGTGCTGTTTCTAAACTGCTAACACCACCAAAATGCCATTTCCTTGAGTCCTGTCACTGATCATGAGAGTGAAGGGATCAGTGCCTGCCCCTCCTCTTCTCTACATGAGGATGGTGAAGACCACAATGAGGTCTCCCCTCAGAATCCTTTTCTCCAGGCTGAACAGACCAAGTGACCTCAGCTGTTCCTAACATGGCTTCCCCTCAAGGCCCACCAGCCTCATGGACTCCTTTGGACATTCTCTAATTGCTTTCTCCAAAGCCCCTAAAACAGAATTAACTTCTCAAGGAAGCTGGAGCCAGTACACGCCAAGAAACAGAGTTTGTCATAGAATGTTTTGAACTGGAAGAAACCTTAAAGATCATGTAGTTCCAACCCCCCTGCTGTGGACAGAGACACTTTCCATTAGACCAGTTTGCTCAAAGCTCCATCTAATCTGGCCTTGAACATTTCCAGGGACAAGGCATCCATAGCTTCTCTGGGCAACCTGGGCCAGTGCCTCACCACCCTCAGAGTAAAAAATTTCTTCCTAATAACTAATCTAAACCTACAATCTAATAGTTTAAAGCCATTCCCCCGTGTGCTATCATTACATGCCCTTGTAAAACCTTCCTCACCAGCTTTCTTGTGGCCTCTTTAAGATAGTGGAATGTGATATAAGGTCTCCTCAAAACCTTCTCTTTTCCAGGCTGAACAGCTCCAACTCTCTCAGCCTATGAGAGAAACCTTCTATGGTTTCTACCAGACAAATATTTCCCTTTACAACATTTTCTACTTCTGAAACTGAATTTTCATTAACAACTCAGTACCAAGACCTGCCTAAAACAGATAATTCATTATTTGTGAGGAATATAAAACACAGAAGAAAGGTCTTCAATGCAAAATAAGTGATGGGCACAACAGAGGGCTATATATTACCCAAAAGAATTACGCATTGTCCAGTCCCTTGCTACATTCTTTCTCTGTCAGTCTAGTTCACATTCAGCATTTTAGTCTTAGCGACTTTTTCAAGGGATGCTATTATTATAATTTATTATTATAAACCCCTTTTTGACTGCAAGTGTCAAGGTAAGAATTATCTTTTGTTTAGTTATTTATTTTCATCCTTTGCATGGACAAATACAAAAGACAACCTTCTGAATCAAAATGAATGCAACACTATTTATGTTCCAAAACAAAGAGGAAGATAACAATTCTTTCTGCCAGAATTTCTCTGATTTGAAAAAATATATCCTAAATCTCTATTATTTTACTAGCTCTAGTGCAATTTTTGGTAGTGCTTTGTTTTGTGTGTTACTGCTAAAATATTTTAAAATATGTACTGAATGGCTGATAAATTACAACCCATTTAAATTTACCATGATTAGTGCTGGTCCACTTCCTGGAAATCCTCTAGAATTTTTGTTTTGGAAAGACTGCAAGAAGGGAAGTATGTCACCATCTGCTTGCCCCATTCATGTCTCTAGCATCCTAAATTGGCCACTAGCATACATGCACAGCAGTCCAAACAGACCTTTAGTTTGACTCATTACAGATGTTCTTATGTTCTCAGCATTTAAGATAATTGCTTTAGAGAAGGGAGTGTACAGCTTTCCTAATAAATTTGTGTTTTGTTTCAAAAAAGCAGTGGCAGTGCCATTCTCTTTTTTAATCTGTTTTGCATTGCTTAGTGCAATATTTTGCACTTCCAATGTAAACAGATTGCCCTTTGATGTTGGGACTAATTCCTTGCATGTTGATGGAGCAGAATATCAGAGATGAAATCAATCATATGGCTCTGAGACAAGAATCCATCTGTACCATCATGTTAATTTGAGAACATATTTGGAGCCAAGATGAAATATAACACCGCATGGAGCTAAACATCATGGTGATCAGCAGAGACACAACTAAATGCCATTGAAGTCCAAGGAAAATAAAATCTGTGAGCAAATCGAATCAAGTTGTCCAGCAGTATTTCTTTATAGTTCTACAAATATGCGTGGTGCATGTAAAAGCTCATATATTAGAAAAATAATAAACTGGGAAACATTTGCAGACATACCACAGTTGAGTTTCAGTGCAAGTATTAAAGGGCATTAGGACAAGGAAGCAACTCACCAACCTCAGCATAAAATAAGTCAAGCCTATAAAGTTGCTCCTTGTGGCTATTTGGAATAGGGTACTTTGTTGACAAGACCGGTTAGCATATGAACTTTAGCTAATCCTATAGGATAAGGGAGTAACTTAGTCCTAGAAATGGATGAGTAGACTGAGTGTAAAATACAAGTCAATCATTGTGACTGTGTCTTTGTGGAAAGCCTTTGAGATGGGCTGATTGTGAGCACCAGCACCAGAGACTTGGTGGGTATTGAGAAAGCTTGACCAAAACTTTCGCTACCCAATGCTATAACTTTTGATGTCCAAAGCTACTGAAGAATGGAAAGGGACCTCATGTACCCACAGCTGGAACCACTACTTTGACTCCCTCCTGACTCCTCCATTGCATTGTCTTTCCTGACTCCTCATTGCATTGCCTGCCACAGGGGCAGGCAAGTCACATAATTTGAAAAATGGCTTTCATCTGTGATCAAAGAGTTTTGGCATCCAATCCATTTAGCTTCTGAATAGCCAATTTGATCTTAAATCATAATACTTCATCAATTATATCTATAGTCTCAGACAACACTTCAGGGAAAGGATTGTTACCACATAAATGCTCTAATATGGAGATTATATGTCATGAGTGACTTAGAACACAGGCATCCAACTTTTCATGTTAATAAAGCTCTGATGAAGGTATGTGACTCCTGTACACTGTGGCTCATCCCTGTGTATCCCCATGTGCACCCACCCTGTAATGAAGCTTCAGGTGCCTGCCATCATCCCCATCTGTCTGCAGGCATGTGCAAAGTCACAGGAACAGTGTCCACTTTTATGTACCTCTCATTTCTCTGCAAAAGCATGGATTCCACTATCATTAGACAGATCTGTCCCCATTCATATAACAGGGCATGCAAACAGCCTTGGGGCACCCAGCCTTGCATGTCTGAACATGCAGAAGACACACCTCGTCAAGGACACAGCATAACATTCTGGCCATGCCATGGATACACAACTGGGTTTATAGTGGAAAGGACTGGTTGCACAGGCAAAGATGACAAGTCTCTGGAGGGAGAGGGTTGCATAGAAGAGGCCAGGCAGAAACAAACTGCCTAGACTAGCACATATAGCCTGTGGTGCCCCATTCTGTTGTTATGCACCCAACAGTCCTTCCTAATCCTGAATGAGCCTTGGTAAGTCCTTCCAGAGACAGTTCTCATTGTCCAAAACACATGTGCACTCACCCATTATGGTCAAATCTGCCCATTAATGTGGGGAATGTTGGGATGAAAACACATTTCTACAATGCCTGAATGTATGTGGCCTGTCTCCTCCTTCATGCAATGGCATCATGTCTCCTCCATTGATGGAAGCACTGAGCACAGAGGGAGCACGACTTATGTTCCTTCTGCAAAATCTTATTTCTCTGCTGAAGAGAGGGTGGTTCAGACATCAGCTGGAGTGAGAGGATTCCCTCAGTCCCCTTCTTAGATTAGGATCAGGCTGGACTAGACAGACTAGACAGATATGAGAAAACTCACAGCATGGTGAATCTTAACATAAACTAACTTTGAATGAATTGTTTCAAATCCATAAAAGTGATGTCCTCCATCTGTTTTAAAAAATGTGTAATATTCTTCATGTCACTTAACTTGTTCTGAACACTGTGTGGGAGAACACAGAAGAAATATTAAACTAAGCTAGGAGTATTTCATAACATTTTGTGGCATCTCCTCTCAGTACATTGCACTGTCTACTGTAGTTCTTCACATACTTGCATTTTTATGCTGCATTCCTAAAAAGCCACATGACACTTGCCTTTGGGTCAAATTCATAATCACTCAACAGTAGCACACATTCATCCAGCTACTAGCAGAAATGACAGAAAGCTTTTCCACTAGTATTCAAAGTAATCCACAGGAACTGGGAAATAAGGAAATAGGGATGGAGAGCTCTAAATACAGGCAGCTGAATACAGGCAGCTGAAAAAGGACCTATATCTCTTCATCGAAGAATCATCAGTTCAGAAACACAAATGTAAGTGTTAGCTGGTCATGATTCCTTGATTCTAATTAAGGAGGTACAGATAAAAATTCAGATCATTGAAATGTGTTTCACATTTCACAGCAGTTTTGTTCTGCTTTGGGCACTAGAGCTGAAGTACTCCTTTTCCTCTTGAACCACACACCCAAAGCTGTATTGCTTAGATCTTATAGGTAGCTGAGAATATCACTTTGGGTACAGGTAAAACCCACTTTGCCATCTTTTGCATGGCCTGCCTACAGCCACAAGTGGGTGGAGCACTCTTCATCCTCTGGCATGCAATTAGCTCAACTTGTCCAACATAAGAAATCATAAGAGTGGAATAAATGTGACATCTTCTGTTAGGATCCAGTCTACCTAACCACAATTTCTGAAGGTATTCTAATAAGGTATATGAAATTGTTTGATTTCATATAGTCATGAACTTGCATAATTCTATCAGTGTATGTAAGCCTGGAGCTGAAGGAGAACCACACAAATGTGAAAATTGCATATTAAGTCTCTCCTCTGCAGTGCGGGTGTAATATGGAAAATGGGAGCATTGGCTGGTGTTTGTAGAAGAAAGGGATTACATTATTCTACTTAGTAATTTTTCCAATTTCCAGAAAGTTATAAGAAAAGGCTTCCTTTCCTTTTCCTTAGATGTGGGATGACTCAACAAAACCTGAAACTCTGTTATCTTCAGCATTGCTTAAAGCTGTGATACAGAAGGAACATGTCAGCGTGAGGAAGACAATAGATGCAGAACATAAACTAAGCACAAAAGGGCTGAAAACATTTTTCTATGCCTCTTTCCAAAAGTAAGCAAGGAAATGCTTACAAGGTACCTATTTTGGGGTGCCAGCATATCAAAGTATTATACCTGAGGGGAGGGTGAAAAGAAGACAGAACCAGGTTCTTTCCAGTGGTGCCCAGTGACAGGATAAATTGATACACAGGAAGTTCCCTCTGAACATCAGGAAACACTTTATTACTGTGAGGGTGACTGAGCACAGAACAGGTTGCCCAGAGAGGTTGTGGAGTCTCCAGCCTTGCAGATACTCGAGAGACATCTGGACATGGTCCTGGGCAACTGTCTGTAAGTGGTTCTGCTTGAGCAGGGGACGTGGATCAGATGACCTCCAGAAGTCCCTTTCAAATTCAAGCATTCTGTGATTCTATGACAAATAAGAAGGGAAACTGTTTCTTAAATCTGCATTTGAAAATCTTGGCTTGGTGGAGAAAATTAGAAATAATTTCACTGCAGTCGATGAGCTACATGGGAAAAAAAGATCAGAACCAGGCTGTATGTTGTTGTTCCATTATACTAGACTTGTAGCCAAGTTTAAAAAAAAAAAAATTAAGCAATTGCTTGTATAAATGATCAATGCTATTTGCAAGATTGCATGTTTTAAAGTCCACAGATACCACTAATGCATAAAATTGGTTTCTTCCTCTAGTTTCAAGGACTGTGTGGAAAGATGTGTACTGGGAGACAGTTCACCCCACCAAGAAAAATACGGAATCAGCTCTGGTGCTGTTTATCTTCTGTTATTCTTCTCTGGTGCTGTTTATCTCCTATATTATTTCATAACAAAGATGCCTATTTCTATCCTAAGGAGCTGAATTCCACTTGAACTAGAAATGGCACACACCTGAGCTAACAGATCAACCTTTTCTGCACAGCAGCTGTGTAGTCACCACAGATTACTTCTGCACCACTCCAGGACTAATAGAGCAATGCAGCCCAGAGAACACTGACATCCCGAGAGGACAAGTGGGGTATTTAACCTATGCACTGAGACAAGGATTTAGTCCCAAGTGCTGATTTTATTTTCTTTACTTTTAACTAGGCTTTTTTGACCTTCTGTGTCTAAAGAATTTGAATAAATGTCTTTTCTGTAGGAGCTATATACCCTCTGCACATCTGACAGCACTGTTTTACTGCAAATGTTTCCATCTCCTTTTAAAAACAGGTCATTTGTCTAGTTGAATAAGACTTATATAAGACACAGCTTACAGGAGTGGCAAATGTGCATTAGCACTCTTTTATTAATGAGTTCTACACACTGGTACTCAACAATTCTTTCTGCTGTTCTCCCAAAAAATTGAAAACAGGCAACGTGTTTAAAGCAACTTTCTAATCAAGCTGCACCTCATTAATAGGGTTTTTTTTAGCTTTTATAGTGAGACTGCTTAAAAGTACACTTTAATTAACTCCAGTTAATTTCTGCTTATTTTACTCTTAATTTGATTTAGAGCAAAGATTGTGTGAGCTGATGCTCACAAATAGGAAGTTTCCTTTACAACTTTTTAAACAAATATACAAACAAATTAAAATAGATTTTTAACTTTAAAACACCCATGTCTTTCTAGTAATATTTTCATTATGTGGGGATTTATATAAAATATAAATATTTATATGTACAATTATTTTCATATGGATATATTAGCCAGGCACATTTTAGTAATGAAATACACTACAGTAAACACCAGGACCCATGGACAGAAACTGCAACCTAGAAAATGTAAATACTAGAATATATTCTTATCAGAAATATGTAACTAGATCCATTTTTAAAAAAAATCTCAGACTGTGAGAAATGGAAATAGGTTTTAGCTATGTGGGTAAAAATGTACCAGTCTTAAGATGGAATATTTTAAGTATAAAATACTTTTTTGCTGAAAAAAGAATCTAAACAGGGATTTAAGAAAGAAAAATTGCAGACTAATGTGACAGAAATGGTTCCTATAATAAAGGAAGACAGGAAAGGAGGATCCTATCGCTAAGCAATAGGTAAAGTTACAGCTGAGAACTGACTGTACCTGAGAAAATGTCAATGGAAAGGAAATCACAGAAATCAGGGAGGTGATAGAATGCCAAATAAGGTAGACATAGCACAGTCTGGCTAAGAGATTTCCACTGACTAAATAGCTTGCATGCAAACAACTAAACACACAAGAATTGGTGGAAGAACACAGCAGTTGACCAGGCTCTGGCTTTGGGCAGGCTGCACTAGATTACACGAGATTCCTCTCAACCTGAGCTCTCCTATGATCTAGATAGGAATTCATGTTAATGATGGTGTCCCAAACCCAAAGTATTTGTAGAAAGATGATTGATAAATAAAATTGTAATTGTCTTTATTATATAGTCCCCTTCATCAACCTATTTTGTGATTAGAAGGATGAATTATGAAGAGGTGGAAACTTGTCTTCTCAAAAGTATGATTTGGATCATAAGATTTGGAGAACTCAAGGCCTACCTCTGCTAAAATTATTGGTCCCTCAGCACCCCTGATGGCCACACTCTTCTTGTGCTTTCTCCTTCCAGCATCTCTGAGCTGAGCTGCCTCCTGCTCCTTCAACAGCTCTGAATTCAGCCCCTCTTCTTCAAAGGAAATGGTAACAGAGGCAGCAATTCACAACATTTGGATATGTTGACCTCATTTGTCACCCTTCCTTTACTATGGATCTGATGCAATGTAAGGACAAAATAAGTGTCTTTGAACTGCAAAACTGGACTAAAAGGCAGATGACACAATTATTCTAGCACAGAATTTTTCAAACTGTAGGTCTATGACTGTTAAGAGACATAAAATTTATATTAGTCAGACATAGATACTTGTACTGGCTGGTAGCTGCATACGAAGGCTCATGATGAGTCTGTGCCACTGATCACTTCTTTTTTCCTGAACTATGTGAATTGAGATGCTTCTACTTTGTCTGTAATGGAAGAACTGTAGGTGGAATGAGAGGTTTCAAGGTGTTTACACAAAGACACAAGAGCCTCAAAAGGTAGATGAATTTTAAATTTGCCATATCTTATCAAAAACTGTCTGGAGAAAACTGGTTACTATTCATATACAAGAGAAGCCTATCTTGCAATCAATGCTATATATCTTACCCCTCTTCCTCTGACTAGAGACGTTGGAAGGAAGAAAATATGGAGGCAGGTACAAAACAATCTATTTTTTCTTTGGAAAACCTTTTTGTCAAAAAACCCCCACTGAATTCCTTGAATTAAAATGCAATTTCTCCCTTTTTCTATACTAATCATCAAATTGAGACACATGCCCAAGAGAGAAGCAAAGACAACAATGGCAGGGGAGGAAGAGACTTTTCAGGAAAAGCTGCAGGTTATTCTTGTACTAAATGCTTTTTATAGATAGATAGATATATATTGTATTCAATCAATAAGCTAAATGGCCATTTCCATGAAAAGGAAATTCAAACATTTTACATTTTCTTTTTAATGATGAAGTTGGGATCAACCTTCTTTTCTGTCACTGAAAGAATTGAACTGACTCATACAATATGGCTTCTCTAGGAATGCAGGGTCATCTCCAATGAGGATCCTAGGAATAGCTTTCTTACACAGCCAGTGCACAATCCAAGGGCACTACCACCTCAAACAACTTTAACCAAATTGAAATTGGTCCCAGTCAGAATCAGACCAATACCTGAATTAAGCCAGAAAAACCAAGTGTTACCCTAAGGGACTGAGCATAAAGCAGTTGTGGGTTTGGGTTCCCTTCCCACTCCATAAAGGAACTCTGAACAACACTAGCCCTAAGCATATAATAAAAGCTCTTTCATCCAGTCCAGTGTGACTGGCTTTCAGTCAGGATAGCCCCATGAAAGGCATACTGCTACAGGCTTAGGCAGATAAGGGTCACTACATTTTTGTAATGATTTGATATTTCCAAACAAAGTTTCTACCAACTACCATTCAATATTTAACAGTTCTGAGGGCTGGATTCCTGCCTAATGGAGACTCTTGCAACCAGGGAGACAGCATAATTTAAGGACCCCACAAGTGCATCCAGCTCTCAGAATGTTGAAGACCTGGGGAAAAAAATCAATCCCAGAAACCAGGAAGATCTAGGCAGAATTTCACAAATAATTTTGTTTCCTTCAATCTCCAGCACAACCAGTTCTCAGTTGAAATACTCTCATTTGGCTACATTATTTTGGTCAGTATTTCAGCTGATCTATCTAAACAGTTTTCATCTGTACCTTCTAAAAAAGACCCATAAAGAATTGGTGTCGGTCCTGTCCATCAATGTCTAGGCAACCTGGATCCGTCTCTGTAGAAGTCAAAGAACCAGACTCAGAAAGGTAGTGAGTTTCATTAAAGCTGTATTTTCTAGTAAACAGATAAAAGATTTGTTTTTCATTGTTTCTAACAAGTGAAATAGGGAATAAATGTTCTTCCCCTGTAGCTACAGAAATTTGAAACAATTCCAAACAGCTTCTCTATTGAATTTACACAAGCAGCAGCTCTAAGCTCATAAAAATATATCACTGTGAAGCCTACAAATATGGCTTCATTTTATTACTCTTACAACGATAATTTGGAGCAATAAATATTTTACACTGAACTTGTATTCTGTCTGCAACATGGGTCATCTAATTTCCTCAGACTTCACTCTGTATTTGGAACTCAGGTTTCATAACCCAGTTGCTCTGTGCCTGGAAATTCTAATGGTGTTACTGGCAGTTACGTGCAACAAAGACAAACACAGATCAACCCACATTACACATGAGTGTCATTTGATGAAAGCCTGGATCACACTTTCTTTTTCTCTGTTAAATGTACTTTGCTCTGCAAGGTCAGTTGATTTCCACGGAATCACTTGCAAACTTGAATCATAGTTCCACAATTGAGCTTTAAGGTTAAGAGGTCACCAAAGAAAAAAACCAAACCAAAGTCTTTTAAAAGCAACAGTGGCCTTTAAGGAACACAGTCACGCTGGGTATCATCTGGTAGGTGAAAGCATTCAACCTTGAATTCTGTGTCTAATACAGGCTACAAAGCATCTGTGTGTCTGAGCATGTCCTTTTTGTCTAAGGTAATCATACCCCTACTGGAGCTATTGCAAGCACCTTGAACATTTTTTAATGTTAAGAGCAATCCCAGCTTGTTTTAGGATTCTAGTCCATTTAGTGATATTACATTCTATTTGAAATAAGAAAAGACCCTGGAGTCAAAAGGAATTTTTCCTGTAGCATAAGCCGAGGGGACAGATGACCACACAGTGGCTCCCAGTCTAGGCCCTGAGCAGGTAAACACTTCACACTGTCTGTGGGAAGGATGGCTCCAAAGTGTCCCATCACTTCCTACTGCTTCTGAAAACACATGGTATGATTCACCTCCTGCTGATTGTGTGAAAGAAAAGTGTTCCATGGCCGTACCTCTCTTTAATCCCTGTAAAGCCAGCAGACATCCCAGACAGCTGCAGTACTATCAGGCTCTGTCTAGGAGTGAGCTGTGTACAGCACACATTTTGATTCCCTGCTCTCTGCCCATGTCACACACTAAAGGCTGGGTAAAGTCTAGCCCTCAGCAATATACTACAGTACTAGAAGAAATACGTGTGTATTTATTACCTCATGCAGATTCTCATTTGACTTGCAGAGTATAAAGGCAATAGAAAGTTTCTTCACCTAAGAAAGCCAGTAGAGTAGACATCAAATAGAGTATGCAGATAAATTCTGGCCTATTACTATTAAGTTCTCACAGACCATGTAACATTGGCATGACAGGGATTTGCTTCTAAAGAAAGCAATAGATATACACACACACACAAAAATACCAAACCCAAAACAAACCAACCAAACAAAAAACCACCCAAACAAACAAACCAATCAAACAAACCAAAACAAACAAAAAACCCCATCTGGTAAAATATATTCCATCAGGTTGAAGGTACAGAAAAACAAAGTGGGGCAGAATAAATGCAGAACAGTTCTTTCAATATCAAACAAACCCTCTAAAAACTGAGATGGAAACTGTCATTCTGAAGATCACGAATATCTATCATGAATATCTTTCTCTTAAAATAACCTGAGGCAAATCATTCCTAATTTAGAGTAGCCCGAAGACTGAGCAACGAACTACCTTTTCTTATAGAGACCTTCTGGCTATTTCTTTACATTTGTACAAGGCTGTAAGTAGAAAGAAAAATCTTTCAGCTCTCAGGCTGAAGGTATAATAAACCCAAACAATACAAGAGGCTTTTTGACATTGAGAGATGTCTGAAATTGCAAGTCTGGAAGCCTAATAATGCTTGAATGGGAAGGCGACCCATTGTTTACACTGCCTCTTTTCACCATCTTCAGAATTTTTTCTGGATTTGAAACTGCACAGCAGGGCTCAGACACATGGAGTTCTGTCACCTGCTCTGAGTGAAAGGGTCTGTGTGCTGCTTGCAATTTCCAACGGATATAAGAGCATTTGACTTGTCCCCTCTGATTTCAAGTAGCTAGGTACCACTGAAAACACGGATCCTAACCTTTTCTCACCAGCTCCCAGCCACAAGGGAGTCTTCCCAGGGCAGCTTGCATGAAACCAACAGGAAACAATTTTCTTTGCTGGTGGTTTTCTCCTGCTTTAGCAAACTCAGCTGCCTAATGAATGAGTCCAGCAGCAGTAAGGTGAGGATGGGGAAGGAAATGTATCTGCCTTTTCAGCACCTGCAAGCTCTGCTGCCTTTGCAAGGCTCTGCTAGACTTAGGATGTCACCCAGAACAGAAGGGTGGGAAATCCTGTGCAGCTGCAACTCCCCATGACATTGCAAAAACTATCATTCTGTACCTATCCCCTTCTCTATATATAGCAATACCTTACTTAAAAGGGGTACCCTACATTCTCAAAGAAAGAGTCTTAATTGCTTACAAAGCTATAACAAGTCTGACACAGAACTAGAACTTAGATCTCACCCATTGACAACTTTATACTAATCTTTTTCTTCCTTTACTTTGTTAAAACAAGCATTCTTCAGATCATGTAAAAGCCATCATTCAGAGTCTTGAATCACCAAGTGATAATCTGTTTCTTATTGCAAATGACACTACAGTTAGGGAAATTCTTAAAAGTTTATGCTGAGCTATAGAATTTTGACAGGCCTCTTTCTTACAGCACTATAAAACTCCATGCTCAACATTCAACTCCTGGAGCTTAAAGTACCAACCTGAGAATGTTTGACTAAAGAAAATGAATTAGAAGGCCATGGCACCACTGCATGCTTCACAGAGATCATTTTAAATAAAAGTCTAAACTGAGCTATGAGGCAGGGCTGTGAGGAATCTTCAGACTAATCCTTTATTTATTTCTCTGGAAAAGTTCAATATTATCACTTAATTATCATTTATCCTCTCTTTTAACCTCACTGTAAGGTTCCTCTCTGCATGCTGCACTTCCACCTCACTTTCATAAGCTCATCTATACTGCAAGCCCTCACTCATTCTTTGTAGTTAAATCATCCCTGAAAATATTTTTAGGAGATTAGGCTTTTTAGATTTTCCTTGCACCTCCTTCAGTATTGTACCTAGACTAGTCTGGTCCTTCTCACACAGTTCCTTTCCATCTGCTACATTTTAGTTCTTTTCCCTGAATTTTATTGCTTAATCAAAGGTGTGAACTTAATTTAAAAATATACTGGACCATAGAGAGGATATATGAGAGTGGCAGCTCTCAACCTGGACCACAATATTACATCTCCTCAATATTGCTATTACTAAATGCACCATCACTGCTTCTGAGAAGTAGACCTGGTTATCAACAGCACTGGACACCTGACAAGAAAACTCAACTGTCAAAAAGTTTATAGATTAGCCTTTTGCATATTTGTTCAAATATGCTACCCATTCGGAATTAGTCTCATTCCCACAGTTTGTTTCCCCATTTCAGCTGTGCCTTCTACTGTGATCAACCAACCTGCTTTTTCCATCTCAAGGACAGTTCTTCTCTTCAGATGTACTTCACCTGTGCAGAGGCTGGCTTATAACCTCATGCTCCCAACAACAAATCTCTTTCCATACTTCTAGTTGCACTTCCTTTGCTTTTCTTGTTAAAACGGTGTCTTACTCATGCCTTTACACTCTTGCTCTAAGTTAGACGTGTCTTCTTTAAATTTTAGACCTGAAGTAACACACCTTTTATTTCCTGAATTTAAAATAACATTGCAATATATATCTATTTGACTGTATTCTAAAATTCTACACCAGAATTCCGTTAGCTGACTGGATAACACCACTAATTCCTCCCTGATTTCCCTAGAGTATTTCCTGGTGACAAAATAGAAATCTGTGAGTCTGAATTCTTAAGTCGTATCTGCATTACTTTAACCTGACAAATGTAAATTATGTTGTGTAACAGCAGCTCCAACATAGACTATACACAGAAAGCTCTAAGTATTTCTTCAATTAAGAAATTTTCATGTCTTTGCTCTTTCAGCTTTCCACCTCTGCACTTCCAAAACACCTACTGTGAGAAGCAGAGTGTTTGAAAGAAGGTTTTGAAATGCCTCTGATGCATGACAGCATGAAACCAGTGCCCTGCAGGCTGTACTGGGGGCTGCTTCAGCCAGCTCCAGAGCTGAGCCAGCAGTAAAGCCACATCCAGCGCTGGGTGAGAGGCTCTGCAGTCTGTCCTGGGAGCCACGTTGCCTCCAGTGAGTCACCACCTTCTCCTTCCCTGCTGTCCTCCTGCTTCCAACACAGGTCCTGCTCCCAACATGGACCTTGTCCCCAACCCATTCCCCAAATTGTCCAATTCTGGCTCTGATTAATTTGCCATTTCTCCAGCAGAATTTGTTCCTCTAAAAAGGTTCCCATTTTACTTACTCTATGGGCAAAACACCCTTCCTTTTGCCTGTATGGCACTTGTCAGTCATCCAAGATATGCTGGAACTTTGGTAACCCCATTTTCACATCTTCATTTTTGGACTAATGAGGAAAGCATAAATGAATATTGGCAATGTTGAACTGATAATTTTAGTTTCCTTTCTCATTCTTTTGGCTTTAAGAAGTCTAATTTCCTTTTTCTGAATTAGTAATTACTCAATTAGCCAAATAAAAATACAGCACTGTTTACTTAGTGTCACTTTCTCTTATCCCTTTTCCCACAGTTGGAGACACTATCACCATCATGTCAAATAAATCTGCTTTCAGGAAATTACAAATTTGCTTGATAAGAGAAGTATGAAGGCAGAATGGACCTATACTCTCATAAGCAATCAGGTTTAGTAGCTTGGAACATTTGAGTTTAAAAAGTAAGGTTTACTTTACTTTACAATGAAAGGTACTTCAAGTAACTTAAGAACTGCACAACCAGTAGATCTTGAAACCTTACTGACAATTGGGGTTCATTATCAAAGCGTTGTGAAAATGCTTCCATTGTGAATATTAAGCATCAGAATTGTACTCACTGATGAGAACTTGGGAAAAGTGAAGAAAAGTAATTAAATCTAAACTTTCTTGAGCCTTTCTGTGAGACACTGCAAGACATCACTTTGTTTAGCTTATTAAAAAGAGGAAAAGAATACTGAGAAATGACCTAATTAGAATAAGAAAGTATGGTTTTGGGCAAAACATATCTTTAATCTACCTGGGAAGGTGATAATATAAAGCAGTGGCTTGAAGTTACACTCAGATACCTTCAGATTAAAAGGTACACAGATGCTTTCTGTTATTCTTTTGACACCAAAGTCAAAACATAGTTCATGATTGGAACAATAAAGAAATGGCGAATTTTTCATCTTTTGATTCTTTCATATCAAGACTGGATATTAAACATGGAATGAGTATTATGGTATCTGATCTAGAGATTACACTGAAGAAACAGTGATCCCTTATGACTGAACTGCGTGTGTCTATAGCAGTTAAACAATATCTAAGCTTTTTGGTTTTAACCTGTTTCTAAGACAATCAAAACCCAGGGTCACGACATAAATATCAGGGTTAAACAGCAAGGCTAATCATAAATGAATGTATTTCTCTACTAGACTCTCAGATTTATAATAAAACATACAGAAAGGTATAAAAATACAAAGTAAAAAGACAGTATTATTGTTTTGGGTTTTTTAGTAAACACTCTTGTGAAATGTTATATTTCTGTCTTAAAAAATTAAAAGTTAAGTATTTGTACATTGGTGCTAAAGCAATTGCACTGCAATGATACAGTACACTTAAATGCAGAAAACATCTTAAATATTAAATATGCAAAACCATAAAATAAAATACATTTATAGTTATACCATCCTATTTTTCCTTAAGTGCTTACATTTGTTTCTTGAAAACCTTTGACAAGATTCTACTTGGAGAGTCTCCTTTTAAAACATAATTGAGTACTCTTCATTCCTCAGATGTTCTGTTACATATTTATTTTACTAATTAATTTAGCCATACAAAAGTATGCCTATTCAAGGCTGGAGGCAAATGGTTGTAAACAAAATAACTCCACAAACACAGCTACTTCCTCTAATCCATTTGAAATTGCTGGTGATACTTGAATAAACATATCATCTTTGTTCTACTTCCCTCAACAGAAGTCATGATTAGAAAACAGAGTTCCATAATTGGTAGCTTTGCCTCCTGTTATATTATCAGTGCAGGCCAAGGCTGAAGGTAAACGATTTAAGAAAATAGACAACATGAGTATTTTCAAGTAACACTAGTGCACTACGCTGGTTTTCGGTGCAGTAAGCAAGGGTGACATGACACTGCCACAGCCCTGCACTCAAGGAGTAAATGAAGATTGAGCAGGTCACAGTACATGGTTAAAGAAGATGGACCCTTGCTGAGAAGGTCAAGGGAGGTGTAACCACCTGATAAAAAACACTGGTCAATGGATGAGGAGATTGAGGTACCAAACCACTTTTTTGCCCCAGTCTTCAATGGCAACCACTCTGCCCACACTTCCATCATGGATGGACAGCAGGATGGGGATGGGGGGAGCAAATCACTTCCCACTGTAAGTATCAATCATATTTGTGACCACTTGAAGAACCTGAGGAGACATAACTTTATGAAACCTGATGAGATGCATCCCAGAGTCCTGATGGAATTGTCTGAACTACATCACTCTCCTTCATATTTGAAAAGTCATGGCGTTCAGGTGAAGTCTCAGCTGACTGGAAAAGAGGAAACTTTGTACTTATCTCTAAAAAGTGTAGAAAACTCTAGGAACTACTGACCTGTCAGCCTCACCTCCATGCCCAGGAAGATCATGGAACAGATCCTCCTAAAAGCTATGCTAAAGCACATGGAGAACAAGGAGGAGATTTGGGATAGCCAGCACAACTTCACCAAGGGCAAGTCCTGCCTGACCAACCCAGTGGCCTTCTATGATGGAGTAACTACATCAGTGGACAAGGGAAGGACTACAGATGTCCCTTGTCTGGACTTCTGTAAAGCCTTGGACACAGATCACCAAAACATCCTTCTCTCTAAATTGGAAAGATGGATTCGATGGGTGGACTGTTTCATGGATAAGGAATTGGTTGGACAGTCACATCCAGAGGGTAGTGGTCAATGGCACTGATGGNGCTATGCTAAAACACATGGAGAACAAGGAGGAGATTTGGGATAGCCAGCACAACTTCACCAAGGGCAAGTCCTGCCTGACCAACCCAGTGGCCTTCTATGATGGAGTAACTACATCAGTGGACAAGGGAAGGACTACAGATGTCCCTTGTCTGGACTTCTGTAAAGCCTTGGACACAGATCACCAAAACATCCTTCTCTCTAAATTGGAAAGATGGATTCGATGGGTGGACTGTTTCATGGATAAGGAATTGGTTGGACAGTCACATCCAGAGGGTAGTGGTCAATGGCACTGATGGACACCAGTGGTGGGTGCTGTCCCTTAGGGATCTCTATAGGGGCTGGTGTTATTTAATATCTTCATTAATAACACAGATGAAGTGATCAAGTGCACCCTCAGCAGGTTTCCAAATGACACCAAGCTGAGTGGTGCAGTGATGCACCTGAAACACAAGATGTCATTCAGAGGGACCTGGGCAATCTCGAGAAGTGGGTCCATGGGAATCTGATGAAGTTTAACAAGACCAAGTGCAAAGTGCTCCACCTGGGTGAGAGCAACCCCCAGTACAGGCTGAGGGATGATGGCATCAAGAGCAGCCCTACCGAGAAGGACTTGGAGGTGCTGGTGGGTGAGAGGGTGATCATGGCCCACCAATGTGCACTTGCAGCCCAGAAAGCTGTCCTGGACTGCATTCGTCTCCTCTCTGCTCTGATGAGACCCCACACTGCATCCAGCTCTGGAGTCCCCAGCAAAGGATGGACATCAACCTGTTGGGAGAGAGTCCAGAAGAGGCCTGGTTGATTAGGGGTATGGAGCACTTTTGTTATGAGGAAAGGCTGAGATAATCGAGTGTGTTCAGCCTGGAAAAGATGAGTCTTTGGGGTAGCTTAACTGCAGCCTTCCAGTACCCGAAGGGAACCTAAAAGAAAGAGAGAGACTACAAGAGATGTAGTGACAGAACAAGGAGGAATGGTTTCAAACTGAAAGAGAGTAGGTTCAGATTAGACATCAGGAAGAAATTCTTTGTTGTGTGGGTGGTGAGGCACTGAAACAGATTGCCCAATTTGTGAATGCCCCATCCCTGGAAGTGTTCAAGGACAGGTTGGATGTGGCTCTGAGCAGCCTGGTTTAGCAAGTGGTGCCCTACCCATGGCAGCAGTGTTAGAACTTGATGAACTTTAAGGTTCCTTCCAACCCAAGACATTTTTGACTGCATAATTTCATCATAGTATCCTGCAAACCTCGCATCAGTCCACTCTCAGCAGGAATACCAACCAGTGTCCTGTCAAAGACTGGAGAGTTGATTTAAGCCAGTCTCATCCACTGTTTATTTAAAGAGATCACTCCGAGTTGCTTAGGTCCAGCCCATGCAAACCTCCCAATCCCCACACAGCAGCCACAGCAACATCTTCTTGTAGAAGGATGGAATGAACCTGGCTGGTGCATTTGTACAGTGCAAACCCAGTCCTTCAATGTTTGTGCAAACAGCTCCACCAATGCAGATGGAAATTAAAACATCAAAGGCTAAATCAACTTAAGCATGTGCTGTTGATAAACAGCGGTTCTCAAAGCAAACTCATGAATAAGCAACTAGTCTTTCTGAACAAAGCTAAGAAGCAAAACTACAGAAAAGAAGTTTGGAACATAAGTTACCATTTCAGGCAAAATACCCTAAGACCTGTGTACAACCAGTGCGAATAGACTTTCTTTGGGATCACCCTACCTCTGTCAGATCTGTTAGACTGCAAGGAGCTGATCAAAATCAACTGAGAATTTTAATTTTTTTTTTCATTTATTTGGGCCTGCATTTTGCTCACAGTAAATTTCAAGATTTTGGCTGTTGAAATAATGGATGCACTATGTTAGTGCCAGTTTTAATGCATTGTGTCCTGAAAAAAACCACAGTTCATTTCATGGTAAATACAGACCTATTTAAATAAATTAAGCCTAAGACTTAAATCCCTAAAAGGTCTTTTCCCCACTGCTCTTAAGGAACAATAATTCAGTCTTTCTAGACATCCATCCTGCTTCAAATTCATCTGGCTGAACAGAAAGGATTTCAAGAGAAAAAAAAAAAAAAAAAAAAAAAAAAACGCCCCCTTGTA